>VDFB02049645.1:71952-172389 GCA_007258455.2 Sequoia sempervirens
AAATCATAATTCTTAAAGTTCAAATAACGAATATTCGTTTATTATAGATATCCGTTATTGTTGGATATTCATTATTCTCGGATATCCATTTTTTGTATTAGTGGATTACATAGCAAAATATATTAATATTAATATATAATAATTAATATTAATATATATATATATAATATTATATATTAAAATATAATATATAATGTATATTAAAGTTTCTTCAATAAAATTATGCATTGAGTAATTTCCGCAAATTGGTATTAGATCCTTGTGGCATTTCTTTTATAATGCCTGATATTGAACAAGTCCAGGATTCTTATAATGAAGTATATTGTTCATCTGGGTTTGGAAGATTTGTCAAAATAGTCTGCATATTCATTGTCATAGTTTTGGGTTTGATTTGGGCATCAAAAAAGTTGTTTCATTAGATCTTGATAGTCAATTACTGGAGAATCCAGACTGAATGAGGTTTTGATCGTGAGTAGCTATGGACTCGCAGTAAGACCGTAAATCCCGTGGTGAGGCCGAAGGATAGGTGATTGAAGGGTGAGCAGTAAGTCAAAAAATGTAGCAGCAAAAGGATCTATAATTCCAAGTAAGTTATGATCTCTTCATTATGGATAGTCAAAGATCTACGAATGCCAGCAGCTCTCTCTCTTTTGTCATACATAATTACTTTGAGGATAAAGAGGAATATGTAGATGAAAAGGGAAATTTTAAGTTTCCAAATATCAAGATATCATCTCTATCCTGAAAAAAGGCATAATAGCTAAATCAATGCATATTGTTTGACAATCTGAATTGAATCTTAAAGTGTCTGGTACTGGGTTCTGTCCAATATATCTTCCCTTCTTACTTCCTACCAATATTAAGAGATAGAGAGAAAAAGGATATTTTCATGTCCACTTTTCTTATGTTGATATCATAGTTCATCCACATTTTAACTATGATATAGGTGCAGAATATTTTGGTAGTCTCATAGATACTCAATGTCGTATATGGGACCAAGCTATTGTAGCTCAGTTCAAAGGAATCCTTACCAAAGCCGCCGATGAACAAAAAGGTAGTGGTGGTCGTATCTCTGTCTACCCAAACTTTACCATTGGTTTAGAAGATAAATATGTACTGCCTACCTTTTGTCTGCATGTTCAGGTTAAAGGTGTTGAGCTTTAGCCTGACTCTATCTATGTTACAATTGGTGGGCATTGTATATATCGATTATTGAATACTGTGTTTGCACCATCAAATTTTGCAACCGGGGTAAGCTACCCAGAAGGAAACTCCAATATCCTTGATTTTGGCAGACAAATTAACCATGAAGGATTTGATATTGGTTTCCCCATCATTGAAAAATTGATTAACCAATCACAACCCAAATTCCAAGAACTTCCTATGCCATCTCATAGATTGTGGTATAGTAAGCCCCGTGTGCAGAGTTGCAGAGTCTCTAGCATTAATCTTAGATCTCTACCTGATGAAACTCTTTTTGAGAAATTTGAAGCCTCCACCAGTTGTAGACCTAATCTATCCAAAAGATATTATTCTTTGTCAAGAAATTTCCCAACTACCTCCAACAAGCCATACATAGACTATAATCCTGAAGAAGAATTAGGATCATCCAGTCATTTCCCTCTGTACATGAAACCCTCCATTAATCCTTATCCTTCTAGAGCTTCCTTGGCTACACTCTTTGACTTGAGTAGTAATCCTGAGCTGATGGATAGATTAGCTAGACAAGTCAGAAAAAAACTAGCCTTGACCCCCAAGGAAGAAGAGAAACAAGATAAAAAATGGAAAGGAATTAAGCTCACCAAGATGGGTGAAAAAGGTTGCATGATGAAAGAGAAGCTTCCTAGAGTAGGAGCTAAAAAGAAAAGTATTTATGAGATGGAAATGAAGGGAAAAAAGCAAGAAGTCATAGGCTATGAACCTTGTAGATGGCCAACCCCTGAGACATTTACGGTTGCTAATCCAGACAAACAACTTTGGGGTAGATATGAAGCTAGACTTCATGTGGATCTGGGAGAAAAAAAAAACTCTGAAGCACAAAGAAATTGGTTAGCCCAGTGGATGATCTCAACACAAGACAACATTGATGACATGGTTGTAGATATTAGAATTTTTGGAAATAATTGCTTAAATACTTAGATTGAGCTCAATAATGTTTCTTCAATGCAAGCAAAAATTAGTTCTTCTATCACAAAGATTGAGCAACACTCTTCCTCTATTATAAACAACCTTTCTAGTGTCAACTACCAAGAAAGTCAGGCACAATAGGATGTTAGAACTATAGTGACCAACCAAACTCACCAAGATGGTTATATAACATCTATCTATGACAATCAAAAGCATTTTGAAAATGCCAGAAAACAAGATGTGGATGATCAAAAAATACTTATAGATGTTGTTGCCAAAAAACTAGAAAAAATTCGGCTAGTAGTAAGAAAATTAGGAAATCACAAACTAGCTGAGACAGTTATGAGGAAGAAGAAAGAGAAAAGAGAGGTAAAACACAAGAGAAACCAGTCCCAAAACAAAAAAGAATAATAGTACAGAGAAGAATAAGGAAAGACCAAAAGGAGGAGATTATTGAAACATTTAAAAGAGCTCAACCATTTGCACAAATATCCATGCGTAAAGTCAAAGAACATAGTTTAGCCAACAAAGAAGGAAAAGGAAAAATATGTGATTGGTTACAGGAACTTGAGGTAGAAGAAGAACAGGAAAAACCTATGTATATGGATGAGCCTAGTTTTGCTAACAAAGAGTCTAATGCCGAGGAATCATCTGATGTAAATACTTTTGAATTTTCTACAAGTGATTCTTATTTTTATGTAAATATTGATGTAGATAATTTTGAGGAATTAGAGTTAGATTTTTTTTTATTGTAGGAATCTGCAAGAAGTGGAACCATGGGAATCCATGAAGAAAATTGCTGATTTTGATATTGAGATGAAAGATGTAATAACAAAAAATGCTAAGCCAGAGCAGCTTAGGCCATTTGCTATAAGTGGATATATTCTCAATATTGATAAAATTGTGGGTCCCTTTGACACTATCTGCACTCGGGAAGATACACTTGAAAATATGTTTGACAAGAGTGGACAATGGAATGAACTTGCAAAAGTTTTGTATGCAGTCAAATTATTATCTGGAAAGCTTAGAAATTGGTGAAATAACTTACTAGATCATGGAAAAAGAACACCCATAGATATGTCAAGCAAAAGGACATGGGAAAGTATGATATTTTCTCTTCTGGTTTTGAAGAATTTAGGTCTTTACTAATTGATCTTTTATGTGGTGAAACTTCAAATCAAATAACTGAAGCCAATAAGATATTACAAAATTTGAAGTTGAAGAATTTGGCTAAGTTTCACTCATACAATCTAGTCTTTGAATCCTTTATGATAGCAGCCAAAAAACTGCATGACCTAACCACAAAAAAATATTATTTGAATTCTTTACCTTGTGGCTTAGGGACATGGGCAGAAGACTATATTATTAGAAAAGAACATAAGAAAATAGAAGAATGTACTTTTGCAAAATTAAAAGGAGTTATTGGCTACAAGCTTGAAAAACAATGCTTATTAGGAGCCTTGCAAGCCAATAAAGAAGAATATAACTATACATGCAATTTAAAAGAATTTTGTGATTTACCACCTGTCAATCAGCTTGTAGATTTTCAGCAGCTTAAATAATTTAGAAAGAAAGGTTGTGGTAAAAGATGCAAATGCATAAAGTGCTCCCAAAATAGGCATGAAGGAGAACATACATTCAAAAGAATGAAATTTAGGAAGCATGGTAAAAGAAAATATAAGGTGGTTCCATACAAAAGAAGAAGATTTTCTAAACAACCATCACCATACTTGTTAAAGAAAAGGAATAGAAAGGTTTCTCGGGGAGTTAAGTGTTTTATTTGTAAGGGACCTCACTATGCAACAAACTGTCCAAATAAGCTAAATCCTGACACCAAGATTTATGCAATGTTTGAATATGAAAACCAAGATTGGGAAATAGTGAATAGTAAAGATGTTTCCCCTAATGATGAAAGTTTGTATGAATTACTAGAGATTGTTCCTGATACTAGCTATATGATGAAGTTCAAGGATCTTAAGGATAGGAGACGAAATTATGATATCAGAAGGCAATCATCTGAATTAAAATCTCCTTCTGATGAAGAAGATTATTTGGTCTCTTTGCTTAAACACACTCTTGATGATATCGAGATAAAAATCCAAATTGAAAAATCAAAAGATCCATATAGGATTACAGGAACAAAAGAAGAAAGGAAGAATGCTGTAAAACAACATTTGGCAACTTTGAAGAAACTGGAGTCAGAAAAAGAACTCTAGAAACAATTGAAATTGCAGAAGAAACCTAAGAAAGGGGCAGCCAAAGAAATTGACTATGATTATAAAATTCCACCATGGAAACAAGACAAACCATCTTCTTCAAAGCATAAAGATAGATCTGCAGACATTGATATTATTGTTGTCTTTAAAAAAATTGATCTTCTCATGGATGACATAGTTGATCTTAAATGTGCCCTTAAAACCCAATAGAAAGAGTTGAGGAATCTTTTTTCCACAGTGGGAGAAATCAAAGATATTTTGTTCAAGGCTGATTAGTAGTCAAAGCAACAAAATTCTGAAAAATTAGAACAAGAAGAGACAGAGGAAGAAAGCAACAACAACATCAGTGTAATTCAAAAAACCAGAGAAAAATCTACATCCCTTTTATTGGATAATAATGGAAATTATATCAGGATTAACTTTTGTTTTCCAGGTTTCAAGAAAATCCCTATGGATGCTTTTGTAAATACTGGATCTTCAAAGTCTCTGGCAAAGACAAATGCTATACCTCCAAAATTTTGGAAGCCAAGACTAGACTTGCCACACAGTTATGCCATTAATGGAGAAAGAATTCATATGGGAAGATATGCACAAGATGTACATATGTTAATAATGGGTAAAAGGTTTGTAATAGATTTTATTGAATACAATGATCTTGAAGATGATGTTATGTTAGGGTTTCTATTTCTCACCAAATATGAACCGCTTCATTTTTTGAAGCATAAAATTTCTTTGAGACATGAAGATAGTCAAGTAGAAATACCCACACTTAAAATAGTAAATCATAAGTTTGAAAATAGTGGGAAAAAAGAGAAAAAATAATCAATTAAAGAACTAACATAATCATCCATATAGATGTTTGCAAAAATCAAGAATAGATTTGAGAAAGATTGTTGTAGTATGAACCCATTACAATTCTGGTCATGGGAGCATGAAGAATGTGAAATCCAGATTAGACCAAAATGTCAGTCTGTCATTCTACATGAACTTGCCTATTTAATGAGCCCAACTAAAGTTAAAGAAATGGACGAACACTTGAATGAGCTTCTTGAAGGACATTTCATCAGGCCAAGCAAAAGTCTGTTCTCATGCCCAAAATTTTTGGTAAACAAAAGAGCTGAACAACAAAGAGGTAAATTTTTTTTTTGCATCAACTATAAGCCTCTTAACGACATCATTCTTCCATTTAATTATCAGATTCCATTAGCTCAAATTTGATCAGACAGGCAACAAATAAGAAAGTGTTTTCTAAGTTTGATTATAAATCTAGGTTTTGGAAAATAAAGGTTAAGGAGTCAGATAGGTATAAAATTGCATTTTCATTCCCTTGAGGATTATATGAATGAAATGTTATGCCATTTTGTCTTTGTACATCACCAGCTTATTTCCAGAGAAGAATGGACCAAGCATTAAAAAACTTATAAGACTTGGCTGTAGTTTATATTGATGATATTCTTGTGTTCTCTGATTCAAAAATTGATCATTTGCAGCACCTGGAGGAGCTTTATACAACTATCAAAAAATATGGAATATGTTTAACTACTAATAAAATGGTAATTGGTAAATCTCAGGTAGATTTCCTTGGTCTTCACCTTAATAAGGGATTAGTCCAGCTACAACCATATATTCTCCAGCGTATCCAAGAATTTCTTGATATATTAGAAGATAAGAAGCAAGTACAAAGGTTTCTTAGATGTCTGAACTATGTGTCGCCCTTTTACAAAGGATTGGCAGAAGATAGGAAAGCCATACAAGAGCACCTCAAAGAAGGGAAAAAAGAAGGATGGTCTTTGAAGGCAACTGAAGTAGTTCAAAGGATTAAATCTAAGTGTCAAAATTTACCCTTTCCCCAAATCCCAACTCCAGATTTACCATTATTTTTGTATACTGATGCTTCTGACACAACATGGTCTGTTGTGCTCATACAGGAAGAAGAAGATGGAAAAAGGTGTATCTACGGTTATAGATCTAGAACCTTCACTGACATTGAAAGTAGATATCATATTTATGAAAAAGAAATATTGGCTATAAAGAAAGGTATGGAAAAATTCAAAATTTTCCTTAAACCAGTGAGATTTATTGTCCGCACAGATAGTCAAGCAATGAGAAGTTTCTTAAAGAAGAAGCCCAATAAAGAAATTTCCCAAGGAAGAGTAGCCAGATGGTATTTTGAATTTCTTAGTTATAACTTTGATATAGAATGGATAAAAGGTGAGAATAATCCATTAGCAGATGCCTTAACCAAAGAAATTGTAGGATCAATCTATACTGGTCTTGTTTTCAAAAGCCCTTCATTCTACAGGTTAGATGGAACTCCAATGTTTGTCCATGAAGATGATGAGGACTTAGAAGATGAAGAAAAGAAAAGGTTTCTCCCCTACTTGCCAGAGGATATAGTTGTCAAATTACTTGAATAATTTTTCCTTAATAAGTGGCCCCGAGAACTCATACAAACTATTTAATACTATCATGAACAAGGATTAGTTGATTCTAATGAAGAAAGAGACTTCTTAGCACTTCTAGGATTACAAGATGCCCCAATAAGGCATTAGTGTAGTAGATATAGTTGTATCCGTGTCAAAATACGAGGATTATTTGGAATGAATTGGTCCAAGAAAAGCAATATGAATTTCCTTAAATGTCTTAAGTTTGGGATAATAAGTAGGATTATTTTCCACCAAGATTCCTTTGAAGAATACATAGATTTAATTGGTTCAAGGTTCAATGAAGATATGAAGGAGTTCTTAGAATATATCCATCCTCGATTATGGTGGAAAATGACTCAATACATGGATCAATATTTAACACATTATCCTCACATTGGATATGATTTTCCCAAAATTGAGTTATATCCATTAGAAGCAAGATGGTACCCAGGAGTTCAAATTGAAGACCTGGAGAAACTCTCAAACCTGTAACTGTGGCTAGAAAGATCGAAATGGATCAAGTATATTCCCAAGATTATGTTGTACAAAGAGATTATGTGTTCAATGCCTATACTCAAGACCGAGAACTAGCTTTTGCTCCTTTACCGACATAATTGATGGAACCAATACCTTTCCCTTAGAGCTAGCACATGGGCTTGTTTGTACCGTGATGTCACCCATGTTAAGAAGTGACAACATGAAGCAACCCTATCATAAAAATCATGATCCCTGTAGCCACTTACAGGTGTTAAGTGGGCCCTTCTCACTCACGGGTGTCCAAAAAGTGATTGTCTTTCTTTTCCTCCACTATGTTAGTGTTTATGACAGACTACCTAACAACTGTCTACTCCATAGTGTGGTATGTGGTGGGACATGTGTCATTCTCGTATGGATGGATTCCAAATATATTGTAAAATTCTTTGAGGTTACAAGCTCAACCCCTTCTATAAATTACTAGGGATGCCTCATTCTAGGCATCGAAAGATTTCTGGATTAGAGTCTAGAGTCTAAGTCAAGGTCCTGAGTCTTACATATCAGACGTATGCTCTCTCCTAGGTCTCAAGCAATCTGGATGATTAAAAATATGTATGCATGTATGCATGTTGTATGAACAGTTTCTTCAATAAAATTATACATTGAGTAATTTCCACAAATTGGTATAATAGATTATATTATACTATATATATAATATATATTAATATATACTATATATATTAATATATATAATAATATAATAATATATATTATATATTAATATACATATTAATATAATATTAATATATAATATTTATATATCATATGTCAAAAGAAATCATAATTCTTAAAGTTCAAATAATAAATATCTGTTTATTACAGATATCCATTATTGTCGGATATCCATTTTGTGTATTAGTGGATTACATAGCAAAATATATTAATATTAATATATATATATATATGTATATATTAATATATATATATATGTATATAATATATTATATATAAATATATATATATTATATATATATCAATATATAATATATTAATGTATATTAATATATAATATATATTAACATATAATATATATTATGTATTAAAATATAATATATAATATATATTATATATTGAGATATATCATATATTGATATATGATATATATTATATAGCATATGAAATTATAATAACAATAGAGGTGACATATATTTGTTTTGTAGGTGCGAATTGGTAAGACTTGGGGCCATGTCGATTATATCACATAATGAATATCCGTTGATATCCGTTTAATAACGGATATCCGTTTTTCAAGTTACATAAAAAACAAAAAAGAGATCGTTTGAGTATTTCAACAATCCCTACATTCTTTTTGTTGCAAAAATCTCATGTTTTATGTCTGCATTAGATGAAATTCAACTTTTTAAAGATTCACTTACACTTTTTGTAGAATTCCAATCATTTGTGTGTGTTTTTTTGTTTGTGCAATGGGGAGCAATAGATGACATAAGAGAAAAGGTAAAAGGAAACTTACAACAGATAAAATTGAAGTATATAGAGCAAAAGATAGAGAAAGTCATAGGAAAAGAAGATAAGGTATGCAAAATATTCAAATTGAAGCTTCTTCTCGGCCATTGAATGTTAATTCAAGTAAAGATGAAATAGGAATTGAAAATATTGAACATCATATTCAAATTGAAAATGAAAACATTGAAATTGAAAATGAAAATGCGAACAACATTGAGAATGAAAATGTTGTTGAAAATGTATTCAAAATGAAATTGTTATTGAAAATGAAAATGTTGTTGAAAATTAAATTGTTTTTTACAATGAAAATGTTGTTCAAAATGAATTTGTAATTGATAATGTTGAAAATGAAAATATGGTTGAAAATGAAAATGTTGAAAATGAACCTTATGCAACACCTAATTACAAAAGAACCCCTAAATGGTTGGTTGAAATAGACGAGAACATAATTGATAATCTTTAAGGAAAAAGGTCACAACAAACGATTCGTTTGTGGGCTATGAAATTGTTCAATGAATTATTTTCCAATAAGACATTAACTGAACAATTGCAACTTTTTGTGTAATTACTTAAGATTTACAAAATGAGACCATTATTAAAAAAATTGAAGATTCATCTCACAAAAAAAGGGGAAAAAATAGTCTTATTGTAAAAAATCTTTTTAATGCTCTAACCTCTGTTAGAAAGACTAGTAAGGAAAAAGATAAAAGGGCTGCTCAAAGAGTGATCACAACCTCACTAGTAATCCATCATTTGAAAAATGCTCGTTTAATGAGACAAACTTGTATTTATTTTAACTTAAATCGTAAAACATTGAATATAACACTATCAAGAAGAGGAAGAATCAATAGTGCTCTCCAAAATGATATGTGGGGTTTTAGTGGGAGGCTTCCACATGTTGATAAAAAGCTAACCGATAATGTAAAGATGCAAATTGAACAATATTGGAATTCTCACTCTAGAGTATCACTGAACGTAAAAGATGTTTTAAAGTTATAAATTGGCAATAGAGATCGTACACTGTATCCTACACATTTTTTGGAATGTAGCCAAATAATTTTGTCAAGAACATCCACATTTGCAAATCTCGCAAAGGGATTTTGAGTCTTGTTGTAATGCCCCATCGCGCAAACCTCAAAGGACAACTAAAAATGCAACAATTTTTTTTTAAACATAAAGATTGAACACTAAGTTTACTAATGCATATAACATAACTAATGATTACAAATTAAACACCTAAGTCCTTTGGGGTACACAAGGTGACATTACACAATCAATCCCATAACAAAGTTGATAAATGTAATTACCAATTCTACTAACGTAACCCATTCATTCACATATCTTCATTTAAACATTTATTAATGATAAATAATGTGACAAGAATAAACCATATAGAAACCATACATGCATTCATAATAAATTGAACTTGGAAATATAAAGAACATATTTCCTCAGATACAATACAACATTAACAATATTTATAATTGCAATTCCAAAATGATTTACATAGTATGATTATACATTACATCAATTATTTTGGTACATCTCATTGAGAAAATACACAAGATTACCTCGTAAGATTTCCCAACACATGTGGGAGTAATACATCAATACAAAAGTACAACTAAAGTACAAATACACATCTAGAAACATATGAACTTTGGATCAAGCTATCTCTGCAAAACTCTGCACTGAAAGGTACAACTACATGATAGGGGACCCAACGGGATGCGTAGCACATTCCACCCAACCACCTCCATGCTAGGAGTAAATAAGGAGGGATCCTCGACCAAGAACATTCAAACAAAAACACAAGACTAAACTCCAAACATGAAAAGAAAGAGAACACAAAGGAAACATAATATCAAAAGTCCACTTTGAGAGGCTAACAATAAAACAACTCAAGGGAATGCTAGAGGAGAGTGTCATCGCACAGTCTTACATGGGTTATCTGATTACCTTTCTCTAGGCACCGACCCCCATCTATGGTTATCCTGACAACCTCTCTAGGTGTCGACCCCATAGGGTGACTCGTGCGGAACCGTTAACCACTTGTGGAGACGAACCAACGATCTTTCCAACCACGACCTTCTCAGCCCACCTTTAGTTTGTGAAAGCCTTAATAGGTGGATGAGGCATCCACAATTATCTTATTAATGTTTTACTATCCACCCCCTAATTAATTAATTAGGTTATCACTTACTCTAACTCTAACGTGGGTTATCCTGACATCCCCTTTGTGCACCAATGCCCACGTAGAGCCACTCTCCCTAGAAAGCCAAAACATAACATCAAATTCCAAGCGGTTGTACCAACAAGAAATAGGAATCACAAATGGAACATCCACGATGAAAAATAATCTCGTCAATAATCATATGAATAAACACACATGAAGATGGGTACAACCCAGGTGTAAACTTAAAATCACAATTAAAGTCAAATAGGGACAAGTATCAAATTAAAAGACCATATATAAAACCATCATTTCTCCATGTCTCTGGAAGTCTTAAATAACAACTTAAGCTCCTACAGAAGGATAACTAACTTAAAGGTTTTCCCACATGACCATAACCCAATTAAGCGAAAACCACAATTGACTCAACAAAAATTCAAGAGTAAACAATTACGTACTCAAGTATGCTATAATTCAACAAACACAATTTAACATATCTCCATACACAATTTTACCAAGAAATGTAAATAATCAATTCACCCAAAATCATTCAATTAAATCTATTAAAATTAACAATGCTTATTTCTAATTTAGATGATCATACCATATCACCAAACATTGAAATTATCATCACAAGATTTTTCTATAATTCCACAAATATAAAAATATACATATATGTATATCTATATATATACATATACACATATCCTATTATAGGTATACACACACACACATATATATAATACACATATATATATTTTATATAAACTCAAATATTTAAACTAGCATAATGAAATTAACAATATAACCATTACATATATCTACCTATATATATATTAAATTAAAATAGAATAAATAAAGTTAATTTTAAATGAATTTAAATTTATAATTTTTTTTTTAAAACTTTAAATAATACTTAGCCCTTGTGCAGGGACTGTGAACCTTCCCATATGGGGAGGCTGCAACCCCCACCATGGCTGCGCCCAATAGCCAACGGTTGTTGTGCACAGTTGTGGTGGGCTGCACATAGTCCCCCAAGGGAAGCAAGGGTAGTACGGTGACAATCGACCCCGCCCCCCTCCAAAAAAAAATAAAATCATTAATATATATGTTTTTATATAATTTTTTTTTTAAAAGAAAAACTAGAAACCTAGATCCTCTGTTAAATTTTTTTCACACAGAATTTTTTTTTTTTTAAAAGAACAAAATGTATATATTTCCTTAGCACAGACTTATATAAGTATATATATATATATATTTGCATATATATATATATACATATATATATATATATATATTTATATATACATAAATACATTAAAAAAAAATGAAAATAACAATAGTCCGATTTCCCTTTAGTCAAAACAAAAATTTGGGCATGCATGTTTTAACCCCAACATAAATTATTTTTCTCCAAATGAACATTTCACAACTAAATTTATTGGAAAAGAACCAGAGGGTTTTCAATAGTTTTTCTAGAGAAGATTCTAAAGTTTCACCAAAAACAAAATTTCCAAAACACAATATTCTTTAAATATAATTATCAAATTCATGCACGACAGACAAGATTTTCATTTTTTTTTATAGAAACTAACAGAAACAAAAGAATTAAATGGAACAAAAAGGGAACCTGAAGTCCTACTTTTGATGTCAAAACCACAAGCACGACAAACCTTCTTCCTTTCTTGAAAGTAATCTTCTTCAGCCAATCTTTCTCCAATCTCCTCTTCAAGCTAAATTTTAAATCAATCTATTTTATTTTTCTTTTATAGACAAATTAATAGAGAAACACACCCTTTTTCTTCAAACCCTTGTTACTTCTTCCCAAAAACACCAAAAAACCATCTCGTGAAGAAAAACTTCTTCTTTTTCACAATAATAAAATAAATAAAGCTCTTTCTTTTTGAAAAATCCACAACATGCATTGGTTCCTTTTTATTTATTTTAAAGCTCACATTTATCCCTCTAGATTAATTAAAAATTCATTTATTTTAATATTTATCTTCACATAATATCTTTGAATTTTATAATTTTAATTTTTTGAAAAAAATAATCTATCATTATCGACAACATTATTTATTTAAATTAATTAACTTATCCCTTTTAATTAATTAAATAACTTTTAATTTTACAATATTTAAATCTAACATTTAACTTAACTACAATTTTCTACAATTAATTTATATCAATAAAATAACATTAATTTTTTTTAAAAGGTGCAATGCACCCATATTATTAGGGGTAAACGCTTTTGACCAGAGCTATGAACCGGATACAAAAAACCACAACAAACAACCAAACCTGCGAGCACATTGGCCCAACGAAGGCACAAGGCCTACGAGCACTTTGGCCCAGGAAGGGTTTGAAACCTGGTGGTTGTCACTACACCCAAGCGACTTGACCACCAAACCACGCCCTTATTGGAAAAATAACATTAATAAACCACATATAAAATAAAGATCAATTAAATAACAAACATTTACAAACTAAAATAGATAATCAACACTAACCCATACTAAAACAAAGATGAGGTCGAGACAGTGACACTGTAAGACTCACAACGAGCTGACGAACTTGGGACAGGGACACTTCCTTATCAACTCCCTTTTCAACCTCATACCCGTTGGGTTTATGGGACACGCTCAAACCTGTCAAGCATGTGGAGTCGATGTCTTGTACTGCATCCTGCATAAAAAAAATGTTAAGTAGCATGTAAACCTCCATTATAGACACACCGTGAAAGGTAATCGCAAGGTAGCAGAGCACTCACGAGCGAGTGATGCTACTCCGTCCTTTCACCAAGACTCACTAGAAACCACATCAGAGTCCATAACAACAATAAACCACAACATCACCACATATATTATTTAAAGAAAGCCATAACATAACCAAATAACATAATCACCACGTAATGTATCATCAAGCATCATAAGTAATATCATGTGCATTAGACCAACTAAACTATGAATCCACTCACAACCAAAACAGGGAACTAATCACCATCACAAACCAAGTACAAAGCCAATACAAAAGAGTACCTAAGAGTATCAACAACACGGGGGGTATTACATCCTCCCTCCCTAGAACATGGCTTACTCTCGGAAGCCATTAAACAAATATGGGTAAGCCTCTCTAATACGGGATGCTTCCTCCCATGTCGCCGAAGTCTCATCATTCGGGTCCCACTGAACCCACACATGTTTAATATCTTTGCCCCTAAGAGCGAGTCTCTGATGCTGTAGCATGGCCACGAGCTTAAGTGCTAGCTGCCTGTCCTTGACCTGTAGAGCATCCCAATCAAGTACATGAGAAACATCAGGATAATATGGCCTAAGTACAGAAACATGAAACACATCGTGAACCCGCGATAGACTGGGTGGCAATGCTTGGCGATAAGTAACAGGGCAATCCTCTCCAAAACTTCAAATGGTCCCACAAAATGAGGCACAAGCTTGGAACCCTTTTCGTAACGGATTGGGCTCTTTTGTGGTTGCACTCTTAGAAAAACTCAATCTCCAACCGAGAATTGACGGTCAACTCTATGTGCATCAACATATTTCTTCTGCCTATCATGTGCTGCCACAAGATGCTCTCTGATACGAACTACCTATTGCTCCATGTCCTTAAGCATTTTGGGACTTAGGAAAAATCTATCCTCAAGATGATCCCAACTTAATGGAGTCCTACAAAGATGACCATATAGTGTCTGAAAGGGAGCCATACCAATAGATCTATGATATCCATTGTTGTAGGAAAACTCCACTAGATGCAAATAGTCCTCCCATTGTGACTGTTGATCCATCACGTACTTACGAAGCATGTCCTCAAGAACTTGATTAACTCTCTCTGTCTGACCATCTATTTCAGGATGGTAAGCAAAACTAAAATTTAGCTAGGTTCCTAAGGCACACTATAATGATGTCCACAATGCAAATGTGAACATTGGATCTCTATCAAAAATGATTCTCCGCGGACTACCATGTAGACAAACAATATCTTCAATGAAAATTGTAGCAACCAAAGAAGCAGTGTAAGATGATCGAATGGGGGAGAAGTGTGCCACCTTGGTCAATCTATCAACTGTGACCATGATAACTGTAATATCCAAATGTTTTACCTTTCCTAAACAACGAAAATGTAATGGAAAAACACAAAGAAACACCTCAAGATTAGCCTAAGGAATTTGTTAATGTAAAGAGAAAAAGTGTAAGATGATGAAAAATGGTTATACCTTCTCTTTCCAACTGAAACTCCTTGGTTGGCCCTTGATTTTAGATTACTTTGTATGCTCCTTTGATGGTTCTTGATGTGGCTAAATGCAAGATTTAACTATATGCTTGGATGCAAATGCAAATAGATGAAATTGATGGCTAGATGAGTACACAAAATGACAACATTTAGTTGCAAAATGGTTAAGTGTTAGAAATTCCTTGGTGGAGGGGGTATTTATAGGAGAATTTGAATTCTCTAGAGAATTAAATGGTTGAAATTTATCCAAAAAGTCAAGATGAAGGGCTAAGGTGAGTTGAGGACTCACAAGTCCTCACATTTTGACATGTGGAATGTGAAGTGGATAAAGGTAGGATGATGTGTAGGTGATGTGGAAGGGAGGTACATGATGTGGAGAAAGGACAAGTACCTCCCAAGTACCTTGGGGAGTGATAATATTTCCTCAAAAATGAACTTCTTATCCCCAAGTGAGAATGAAAGGGACATTTGAGGAATTTTGGAATTCCTCAAAAATCCCCATGGAAAAAGAGAAAGTGGTTGGAGAAATAAATGTAAATTAAAAATTCACATTCTTAGGAGAATCGAATGGATAAGAGAGGGTCTCCAAAAATGTGAGAATTGGTCACACGTGCATGAGGTGACAAGTCAAATATTCTAGAAGCCTTGGAAGGATAACATGTGAATTCAAATGGGGAGGAGAGAGACCTAGGATGTGACAAGGAGAGAGAAAAGAAGAATTTTAAATTGATTTTAATTAAAAAGGATTAAAAAGACTAAATTAAATAAATTGATGTATTTATTTAATTTAAAGAGAAGAAAAGTAAAAGTGTTTAATTGTTAAATTAAATACTTTAAGAACCTTGTGTAGGAAGTGTAATATTAATTAAATAAACTAATATTGATAGAATGGATGAATAAAGAGGTAAATTTGATCATATAGGAGTGATCAAATTTGGGTGTCTACATTTTGCTCCTCTTCAAAATATTGTTAGAATAACAGTGTTTCAAAGAAAAATAAAATGTCAGTGATGAAAAAAGTGGTAGGGTCTGATGCCCCAGCATGAAAGAGGTTGAATGAGCTGCCCAAGTGGAGAAAAAAGGAGAGGGATGCCCTAGTGACCATCTCAAAGGGATGGAGGGAAAATGATAGGCTATGCCCCCTCGAGAGGGCGATTGGGGAAGAAAAAAGGGGCCCCAGATGACTTCTCGATAGAAAGAAATGGAAGAACCCTTGGATAGAGCTCAAAAAACTAAGCAACTTTAACTTTTGAACAAAGTTGATTGGAAGTACGGTTTGCAAATGGCGGCTCCAGGAAAGAAGGGGATTAGTTGGGAGAAAAAAAGTTAAATAAAAGGTAAAAAATACCTTTTATTTGAAAAAGGGGGGGTAAAGAAGGGTTAAAAGGTAATTTGAAGAATTACTTGGTCTCATTGTTACTATAGCAGTTGAGAGAAAAGGAGAGAAGAGGAAGAGGAGAAGGAGCAACAATGCCGTAGGATTATGATTTGGAGATCATTCACCCAGCGGATGAGCTGCGGAGACACTAGACCCACTTCGTGGTGCCCGCCAAGTGAGTAATAAAAACCCTTTTATGTATTTTTAAACATTTAACATGTTTTAAAATAGTTAAATAAAAATGTAAAATGTGGGTTTTCTTAGCAGGGTCGAATAAAAAAGGGTAATTTTTTGTTTGGTGAGAAAAGGGAGGAAAAAGGGGATTTAGAGGGGGATAGGTGGGGCGGCCAAGGGGAAAAGTTGCCCCAAAACGAGGTTGATCCATTGCACAGTGGGGCAGATCCGCCTGGCGTGGGGCGCAATCACCTCGATGCGGGGCACAATCGCCCTGAGGTGGGGCGGGCTTGCCCCAGCTGGGGGCAGTCACCCCGAATTGGGGCGTGCTGGTCCCGAGCTGGGGGCGGAGTCACCCTGGCCTGGGGCAGACTCGCCCCACTGCGGGGTCACCTCGGTCCTAGGTGGATCCGCCCCAACTCAGGGTGGGTTCACGCTGGCCCGGGGCGTACTCGCCCCAAGGTGGGGTGGATCCGCCCTAAAGCAGGTAGGGTCACCCTGACATGGGGGAGTGCAGCCATTTAGACCAAAAAGGCTAGTGAGGGAAAAATGAAGAGAAAAGACTTAAAGAAAATAGGTAAGCAAGAGATGTTCTGGGGCCGAGAATATGGTGTATTGATAATCGGGTAATGTGGATGCAGGGTTTTGTGCGGTTATAGATACACGAGCGACGGTCAAAGGTACTAACAACGACTATAGCAGCCATGACCAGCGTGGATCACACAACTTTAGATCATGCAGGTTTATTGCACTTTCTAAAGGTGTCGGTGATGAGGGTGCATCGAACGATGCTAACGACTTTGGTAGAGAGATGGAGCTCAAAGACATCGACATTTTGACTGCCAACGGGGGGATGACAGTGGCACTAGAGGATGTATGGCACATCCTAAAGGTACCGATAGAAAGGATATTGGTTAGTGATGTGGTATCAAGAGGGGCCGAGTTAGATCACACTATGGCAGTGTTATTTGGACGCGATGACCTGCCTCTTCAGGGTCAGCAGTTCGATCTAGATAGATGTTTGACAGTGGGGGTACCACCCTTGCCATTATTTTTAGGTGGTCTGATCAGTGAGATATTGTTACCAGATTGTAGCAGGTGGTTCTGCAGTCTTCAGTACATGGAGGAAATTTGATATATTGTCGAGTGGCTTGAGGGACAGATCTCTTGGGGTACCTGTGTCTTAGTGCAGTTGTACAAAGATATGTATATGATTTTCTACCGAAATATAGTGAGTTTGACACATACGACCCTTCTGCAAGTGTGGGCATGTGAGCATATTATGGTGACTAGACCTATAGTGGTTAGGGAGGGAGATGAGGATGATAGGGAGCCAGTGGCATGGGGATATGGAGAGGTGAGGGGCTAGGTTTTTTGATATAGGAGGTTGGGAGATATGGAGGGATGGAGGAGGATGATGGATGATTTATAGGAGAGAGACATAGTATGGCGGCCATATATGTATGGATAGTTCAGGGGATGGAGGGAGGAGGAGGAGAGGCAGAGAGGGTATTTTATGAGCCAGTGTGTCTTGATTGGGAGTCTGCTACGCATAGTGGAGATGCATCGACTAGACAAGGTGGTGAGATAGTTTGGGCTGACATAGGATATTCTGGGTGCGCTTATCAGGTTTTGTCGGCTCACCAGAGAGCGACCATGGGGGCTCATGTTTAGACCGAGGGAGGCTAGAGCGACATGGGTGGTGACAGTGTAGGTACCCTACCTAGGGAGAGGTGTGGGAGTGGAGGATGTAGTAGTGACAGTATGATATGATTGGTGGTTGTGTAACCACCGATGGGAAATGGTTACACCATTGGTGCCTATTTTAGGAGCCGTAGGATTTGGATTAGAGGATGAGCCCCGGGGAGCGAGAGAGAGGAGCAGACAGGTGCATAGGGGAGGAGAGAGGATGGAGGTAGTGGAAAAATTAGAGAGGGGATGGAGGCAGTGGGACAACTAGAGAGGAGGAGGAGGAGGAGGAGACAACAGATGAGGGCTAGGGAAAAGGTGGATGTAGTAGGATTCATGGATGGGAGAGAAGCAGTTCGACAGAAGGGTGGGATAGGCCCAGAGCCAGATGCAGGAGGATAGGATGAGCCGGAGGTGGAGATGATACAAACAGTGGAGGGTGGAGTTGTTCAGCAAACTAGGATAGGAGGTAGGGTACGACGGAAGAGAGTGTTGGTACGGTTTGAGCAGGGGGAGTTGGGAGGGGATGGACAACAGGATGGAGTCTAGGAGGAGATGGAGGTTAGGAGGCAGCCAGAGAGGATAGCGAGTAGGAGATGACTGAGGAGAGTATAGCTTGTGACAAAGTAGGAGGAAATGGGAGGGGGTGGACAGTAGGATGGAGCTCCAGAGGACATTGAGGTCAAGATTCAGTCAGGGAGGATGGAGAGTAGGAGACGACAGGGGGGTGCAGATTACAGTAGGGCAATGGCCTCCTATTTTTAGAGATAGGGGAGAGCAAGGAGGAGGAGCAACCAGAGATAGGTGAGCTGAGGAGACTGATGAGAGTGGGGAGGCATGGTCAACCGCAGAGAGTTCATGTCTGCCCTACTGTGGAGGACATGGAGATTCAACAGGAGTAGGAGGGCAAGGGGGATGATGATGCCATGGAGATAGATGGAGATGTTCCATATATGGATATTTTGGATGCAAAGCCATTGGCAGTGGTTCTTGTCATTACCTCAGGGGATTCTATTGCTCAAATAAGAGACGCTGCGGGGAGTCTAACAAATTAGAGGTTGAGGATAGCAGAGGTAGAGGTGATCAGACTCAGAGTCAAACTATTGAGAGTACTAGTAACAGGTTAGAGAGATTATGGACTTATGGTTGACCTCTTAACCACATAGGTAGAGGTGATGGGGAGAAAGGGAGAGAGACTACGGGCTATCATACAGGGGATACGAGATGAGTTGGTTGCTATCAGTTGGGACCATGATAGACTACAGGCAGAGATTGTTATATTATAGGCTAGGGGAGATCTAAAGGGGATGATAGACCATGTGTTAGTAGGTAGCAGGCAACAGATGGATGCTCTCTGGCAGGAGCGAGATGAGCTACAAGATATATTGGATTGTTTAGAGTAGACAGTTGGAGATATGGGGTTGATGCAGGAGAGAGAGGTAGGCAAGGGAGTAGGTTCGTATTATGCAGGCATATAGAGATGTAGCACAGGCGTAGGTACGAGTGATGGAGGTAGAGAGGTACATGGCATAGGCGCGAGTTCAGGTGCTGCAGAGTGAGAGAGAGTTGGCAGAGGCATAGATACAGTCTCTTTAGAGGAGGAGAGAGGAGGTAGTTTCAGAGGTATCATCACTGTAGAGAGAGTTAGATGCATCAGTTTTGAGAGTACAGGAGCTTCAGAGGGATAGGGATGGAGTGGTGGATTTCTCATAGGCTGCATAGAGGGAGAGAGATGCTGTAGAGATACAAATGTAGACGCTATAGGGAGAGTGAGATGCAACAGTGGTTGAGTCATAGGCCGCATAGAGGGAGAAAGATGATGCAGAGATACAAATGCAAATGCTACAGGGAGAGCAGGATGTAGCAGTGGCCCAGTGGGAGTTAGTGCAGGTCAGTGATGTGATAGGGATAGATACACAAGGTTTACAGGGGGAGAGATATGCAGCAGTGGCTGTCGAGGAGATGAGAGATCGGGTTAAGGCAGAGATAGCGCAATTATGACTATCCCAGGAGGCCTTGGAGCAGGAGAGGAGATTGATCACAAGAGATCGGGATATATATTGTTAGGAGTGGAATTTTGCTCAGGTTTAGGTTGCTGAGCAAGAGGAGAATGTGAGGGAGGTAGGTTTTTGGATGGCCGCGTATTACCATGCAGTTCTAGACCCTACACAAAGGTTATTCTAGTATGTCTGACAGACACCACAGATACCCGCATCATCCCAATTGTTAGGGACGTAGACTTGAGGTTTTAGTGTTTCACCAGGTAGGAGATCAGTACCTAATTCACCACAAAGATCAAATGTGGGTAGCTCATTCAGGAGATGACAGGGTACTAAGTTTTTGACAGATGCAGGGTAGAGTGTGTAGTACTTATCGATAGAGATCAGAGATGCTCTACATCTATGGGTTTTGCACCTTATTTGATGATGTATGAGGGCTATGTGATGGATACATGATAGATTTTGATGTATGATGGACATATGATGTACATTATATTATTTTGATTATGATATGGGATAGTCCTTATTGACACTATGCAATATATTTCCTTTTGTGATGGGTGATTTAGTTTATGTATGCACATGTATATGATATTTCCTGTTTATGTAAATGGATACTTTGGTTTATTTATGTACATGTTTATGATACTACATGCTTACATGGATGTATGAGGATATGATACTTCATGCCTATATTTATGGATGATTGGGTTTATGTATTTGTGGAATATGGATGATTGTATTAATGCAAATATTTAGATGGTGATATGATGTATGCATATGTTATATCTAGGATGACTTACGTGTATGGATGCCTAGTTGATTTATTGACATGTATGTATATGTGTATGATGGATTCTGTATGAATATTTTATATATGCAGGATGTGATGTATTATGAGTCTGACACTTTGTGATGCAGGTGGCCATGCATGCATGGATCTAAGATGTTGTGATGCAGGTGGTGATGTATGTGTGGTTAATAGAATGATCCTAATATGTGATAATGATCTTGTAGTTTATAGTGAATTAAGAATGAAAGGAAACAACCCATGGTCATCATCATCAATAAGAACTGACATGATAATGGAAGATGGGTAGGAAGTGATTGCAAAAAATGGATGTAATTTGTCACCTGTCAAAAACTTTTAGTATCCTGAGAAGAATGGGAGAGCGGGATAAAGTATTTGCACAACCAAGATCATAGGGTGAATGCAATGCAATAGATGATGAAATGCAATCTTAATATGAGTTTCCATCTTTGGAGCATTGGTTTTTGCTATAGCATAAGATACCGGATACCCTGACATGTAAGACCAAGGCGAGTTGGCATCCAATGCATGAAACAAACACAAAAAATAGAAAGGCTACCCCAACACCCCAAGGTCATGATGACCTTGGTTGGGCTAGGTATTGGGATAACCACAAACACATAAGGATTCCCCAGCATAACACAAGAGCTCAGGGATCTTGGTGAGTACTACGTAAGACAACCAAGAAGACAACAACAAAGAAATACCAAGATAAACCCCTATGTAGACGAGTCAAAGCACACCATGATATGATGAATCAAGGCGAACACAATAAGTGTTGATAGTGAGCTCAAATGATAAATAAATTCCAAAACATCAAAAGATCACAATCAATTACAAAACATCCCTTGCCATAGGATGAAGGGGATGGATGGGATTGATGAGGTCTGCTAGGAAGGATGCATCCTGTTGAGACCGATGATGGATACTAAATTAGAATGACCCTGTTTGACACGAGATATTTTTCATTAACCAAACCTTCTGACAATAGGGGATTTTATTTGAGAATAACGAGCCAGACAAGGACACAGACCGACATATCCTGCAAACCTAGGGGTTTGGGGCTGATCAAAGATTAGCCTTGCCTACGTGAAAGTGTAGAGCCCTCATAGTTCATGAAAAGACTATGGTTAAAAAGGAAAGAGGACAGTGAAGACAGGTGATAGATGACCAACACGTGATGGTTAGAATACCCTGGGGGTAGATCAAATGATTAGCCTTGCCTACGTGACAATGCAGGGGCAACATAGTTCGACTAGTGAGAAAAACCAACGTGATAGGATGAGATCTAGATGGAGACCGACACAATGGATGATCCTATGTGATGACACAAACTGACTGATGAGGAGACGAATGACATACGCTTAGAGTAGGATATTGAAAAGCTCAGGATGAGGGACAACCTAAATGGATCGTCGAATGCTCAATCAAAATATACTAAATGATCGGGAATGGGATGAGTAAGGATGATAGTGCGGATGAAAGAATAAAATAACTAGGATGCCAGGTAGATAATGATTAAGCCCTCTATGGGTGACACCTGTTACTAGGTTTTCACCACCCGTACTTATCCAAGGCACCACCAACGGGTGGTTTTCACCATGGGACTAATTTATTTCTCTTTACTATTTTTTGATTTTTCTGATTTTTTGATCTTTTTGATTTTTTTGATTAGGTGGGGTTTCCAAGCAGACTTAGGTGTAGAATTTCTTCAGATGCATGATATTGATGGGTTCTTCAAGGGGCTCTCCTTCAAGAGTAGTCAACCTATATGCCCCAGATCCATATTTGGCGGCTATGACATAAGGCCCCAACCAGTTTGCCTCAAATTTTCCTTTCTTGTCTTGGTCTTGCTGAGTACGCTGATTCTCTTTAAGGACAAGATCGCCTACTTGGAATTGACGAGGACGAATATTTTTATTGTAATTACGTTTGAGGCAATTTTTCTATGCTTGCAGATGATCATAGGTTTTGATTCTTCGTTCATCATGTAACTCTAGTTGTACAAGTTGTGCAACACGAGCATCCTCCTCGTTGATAAGATTCTTCAGAGAAATCCTTAGTGATGGGAGCTCAACTTCAATTGGCAAGACAACTTCAGCACCCTACACTAAAGAATAGGGGGTGTCGCCTGTAGGGGTGCAAATGGATGTGTGATATGCCTAGAGGGCGGGATGAATATGGAGGTACCAATCTTGACCAGTGTTATTGACAACCTTTTTGAGGATGCGAATAAGGGTCTTGTTGGTTGCTTCTACTTGACCATTACCCTGGGGGTAATAAGGCATGGAACAACGATTTTGGATATGGAAGGTGTCGTAGAGGTGTTTCATGGCTTGGTTTTTGAAGGGTTTTCCGTTATCGGAAAGGATGGTGGATGGGATACCATATTTGTAGAGGATATGGTAAAGGATGAATTTTGAGATCTGAGTACCATTGATTTGTGAGAGTTGCATTGCTTCCACCCACATAGTGAAGTACTCAGTGATAGTAATTATGAATGTATGGCCGTCAGAGGATGGTGGGTAAATCTTTCCAATCAAGTAGAAACCCCATTGAGAAAATGACCATGATGCTAGGAGGGGCTGGAGATCTTGTGCTAGAGCGTGAATCAAATCTGCATGTTGTTGGCATGGAAGGCACTTCTTCACAAGTTCACAAGCATCATGTTCTAAGGTAGGCCAGTAATATCCTACTCGGAGAATCCTTTTGGCCAAAGCCATACCATTTGAATGAGCCCCCCAAACACCACCATGTACTTCCATTAGCTCAGTATGGGCTTTAGTTTTATTCAGACATCTAAGGAGGATTCCATCATACCCACGACGATAGAGCATATCACTGACGATGATGTATCGAGAAGAGCGATGAATGAAGGATTTGCGTTGATCGCGTGTAAGATCCAGGGGTAAAAGATTATCATGGAGATATGTGTTTATGTCTTGGTACCAGGGGGAGGTGGGACCTATGATATCACACACCATATTAGTCTTCAGAATATCATATGCTGGGATTAGAAGTTGTTTGACAAGGAACTCACATTTCATCTAGTCTTTAGGCATGTCAATCAAGGAACCGATAGTGGCCATTGCATCTACCGCTTTATTCTGTACCTGAGGAATTTGGTCAAATTGTATGAAGATGAAATATTTCTTGAAATCATCCACCATGCATTTATAGGGTAACAAATTATCATCCTTTGTGAGGAATTCATCATTAACTTGCTTGATGAATAATAATGAATCACCAAAGACTTTCAAGTGAGATATATGCCATTGTTGTGCAATTCGGAGGCCAATGAGGAGGGCTTCGAACTCTGTGATTTTGTTGGTACATGGGAATGCTATCCTGAATGATTTTGGAATGTAGTCACCTTGAGGGGTGACTAATAAAATCCCTGCGCCTGATCCATTATGAGTGTATGAGCCATCAAAATACAGTTTCCACGCTGGTGTTTTTGTAACCGTGTAAACTTCTTTGTCTGGAAAGTCAGTGTCCAAAGGGTAAGCATCTACTAATGGTGCCTTGACCAACTGATCAACTATGACCTGTCCCTTGATGGCTTTACACTTAACATAATATATGCCAAATTCACTTAGGAGCATGACCCACTTGGCCATGCGACCAGTTAGAGTGGTTCTGGATAACAGATACTTTAATGGATCAATCTTAGCAATTAATTTGACTAGATGGCTAAGCATGTAATTTTAGAGTTTTTGTGTGCTGAAGACTACTACGAGACATGATTTTTCCATGGGAGAGTAGTTTAATTCATAGCCGACCAATGTCTGACTGATGTAGTAGATTTCTCTTTCTTTTGATAACTTTTCATGTTGCACCAACAATTCCCCCAGTGCGACTGAAGTGGTAGAGATATACAACAAGAGGGGTTTCCCTGGGATAGGTGGCACCAAGATCGGTGGATGAGCTAAGTATTCTTTGATCTTATCAAAACCTGTCTGACACTGTAGGTTCCATCAGAAGGTGGAGTCTTTCTTCAGAAGATGAATGAATGGCTGACACTTATCTGTGAGCTGGGCTATGAACCGACAGATGGATTGCATCTTCCCTTGGAGGTTTCTTAATTGCTTCAATTTGCATGGGGGCGGCATGTCCAAAATAAATTTTACCTTGGCAGGATCAACTTCAATACCCCTTCGAGAGACTATAAAACCGAACAGTTTTCCTGATGTGACTCCAAAGACACACTTTTTGGGATTTAGTCGCAACTTGTAATGTTCCAACCATTCAAAGATCTTTTTCTAGATGGAGGGATGTTCTGCTTGGGTTTTGGATTTTCTTAACAAATCGTCGACATAATCCTCCATGATGATATGGATGAGGTCATGGAAGATGACCATCCTAGCCCTCTGATATGTTGCCCCTACATTTTTGAGACCAAAGGGCATAACATTATAACAGAAAGTGCCCCACGGTGTTGTAAAAGCAGTCTTGTGTTGGTCCTCTGGTGCAATTCGAATATGATTATAACCAAAGAAACCATCTATAAGGGACAACATCTCATGTCCTGTTGTGAGGTCAACCAACATGCCAATGTTAGGCGGAGGGAAGTCATCTTTTGGGCAGGCCTTGTTAAGATCTCTGAAGTCTGTACAGATCTGAATGTCTCCATTGGGTTTGGAAACTAGGACTATATTGGAGATCCACTTAGAGTAGTCAATTGGTCGGATAAACCCTGTGTCTAGTAACTTCTCTAGATCTTTCTTGACTAATGATGCTACCTGTGGATGCATCTTGTGGAGCTTCTATTTGATAGGTTTGGCATCAGGTTGAACATCTAGGTGATGAACCACTAAAGTGGGGTCCAAGCCCGACATATCTGAATATGACCATGCAAAGTTGACAATACCCTCTTGGAGTAGCTGAATGATGACTGCATATTCTGGATCTGAAAGTGATTTGGCCACATATATGATCTTGGGAGTTTTGGTGGTGCCTAGATTAACTTCTCGAGTTTCTTCAATTAGAATGAACGACCATGTAGATAGTTGAGTTCCCACAAGGGGAAGATGAACATCTCCATCCTCCAGTGCCTCTTCAAGGTTTTTTCCATCGAATGCGTCCTTTATTTTTACTTTTTCAAGGTCAGGAAGTGCCTTGGGGAGGTTTTCATTAGATGACCACTTTTTTATTTTTCTTATTCTTATTTTTGTGACTAGAGTGTTCATCCTCCCCCAATCCCATGAGGTTGACATATGTATCCGTAGACATTTTGACAGGTGTGGTGTTATGTAGGTCCCAATTAATAAGCTCAAGGTGACGAAGGGATAGGCTAATGGTGCAAACAAATAGGCATTCAAACATAGATGATAGGTCAGTGTGATCGACATTATCATATGCATGTATGATGGATTCCTCCTCGGGTATGTATTCTAGTGAGCCATCGTCCACGGCGACATTATTGGAGGTGTTAGACAATGTTGCGGGGCCTTTCTATTTTTTATTGTATCTGATGCCTATGTTCTTTGGCAGCTTTGGTGTATCAATAGGTTGCAACTGCCCTTGTTCTTCTTTACCTAAGCCCCTACCTTGGTAGTTATACTTTTCTGCAAACTTAGCTGACCAAGGATATGCTTCCTGAAAGTATTCCTTTAGAGGGGGATCTGATTGGGGTTCTTCTCGGTATACCCATTGACTTATATCCTCTTTTGGTGTATCTATCTTGATATGAGGGGGCCTGAAAGTGGTGGTAGGGATGTTTTTACTACTGAAGGTTACAGTCTTCTCTTCCTTTGGAGTAGCATGTGAAGGTTGACCATACTCGTGTGGTGACGGTGGCATGGTTGCTACATTAAGAGCAGTATGCATTTCGTATTCCCCACACCCTTTGTCAATGATCTAGAATTTTGTGACTGTAGGATCAGTAGTGGAAGATGGAGTGGTTGTCATGGTGGAGGGCGATTAGCAGATGATGACCGAGATGCCCCCATTTCAACCCTAGGACAATAATGTAAATGGGGAAACGACGCCTCTAAAGCGTGACAGTATTCAAATGGTTGGGGGTCAGTATAGATGGTGACTTCTAGTCTAGTGACTCAGAATTTTAGGCACTGATGGTATGTGGAAGGGACAACTCGCATAACATGGAGCCATGGGCGACCAAGGAGGAGATTATATGGAAAGTCCAGATTATTGACATGACAGGTAGTGTACTGAACCACAGGTCCCACTTGGATAGGAAGACTGATAATTCCTTATGAATTCCTTTCTGCATTATCATAGGCCTTGATCGTGATGATCTGATTACTTAAATCTGCTTGAGTATACCCCACCTATTTTATGAATTTTAGAGTACACAGATTGAGGGCAGAGCCATTATCTACCAAGACCCTTTTTATTTTATGACAGGCAACCATGACTTCGATATGCAAGGGGCGATTATGATTGACATCAATTTTTGGCATGTCATTTTGGCTGAAGTGCAGCTGATAAGATAAAGCTAGGTGTCCTACCAAGGCTTGGAATCGTGTAGGATGAATGTCATTAGGCACATGGGTTTCCTGTAGGGCTCTGTTGAGGATTTCTTGATGCACAGGAGAAGACTTAAGCAAATCCAAAATGGAGATATGAGCGGGGGTCTTTCCTAAGTGATCAAGGATGCTGTATTGAGAGCTTACAAGAGTTGATTGGGTGGGTGTGGTGGCCGTAGGATAGCGATGCAGGCTCGTCATGTAGTAACAACACGTTGAGGGTCTTTGGCTTTGACATGTATCATAGATACACGGGGTTCTACCTACTCAATGTAATGGATAACACCCTCGTAATTGAGGGGTACATTCTTATAGCTTACATTATTTGTGCTGTTGTCTTGGGGATTGTTACTGGAGGTGCTCGCACCTTGATTATGGTTTGGAAAGGCGTTTTGATATATTTGTAGTTGAGCATTGGATTATGAAGCTTGATTGGTGCCAACTTTGATATCTCCTCGATCAATAAGATCTTGGACATAGTTTTTCAGACCTTGACACTTATTTAAAGAGTGTCCTTTGATTTTATGGAACTCACAATATTCATTTTCCCTAAACCATGTAGGCTTGGGTTTGGATTCGTCAAGTGGCTTGGTGACAGGAAACATGATTGGATAGTTAATCTGTAACAACTTATTGAAGATGACACTCAAGGGTTCTCCTAATTGAGCATACTGACGTTTAGTGTTCCCCTGGCTGTTCTGATTTGACTGTTGAGGAGGACGAGGTGCCCCCTATGGTACATATATGGCAGTAGGTATGGATGGTTGTTGTCTCTAGGATGTATTAGCCACTTGGATGTGTTTAGTATCAGTCACACCATCACTCACTGCATTCTTGTTCTTGTTTCAAAAACATGGCTTATCTCCAAATGACCTTTTTTTATCATGGCTATGTATTTTGATGTGCCCCTTGGCAACAAGGGCACTCTCAAGGATGGGTCCCTTTTCCACTATCTCTGTGAAAGTGGTGACACAATGTAACCTAAAATTATGAGCCATGTCAGGATGAGAGTTCTCCACGAAGAGAGTGACCATGTCCTTGTCTTTCAGAGGGGTTTTCATTTGTTTTACTAGTGCACACCACCTTTGGAGGTAGCTAGTAAAGGTTTCTCCCTCACATTGTTTCTCTTTGAGGAGATCTAAGGTGTCAATGTCCTTCTCCAAATTGAAGGAGAAGTAGGAGACAAATTTTTCTGACAGGTCTGCAAAAAATTTTATGGACCCTTTTTCGAGGGTCATGAACCACTCTAGGGCGTTGCTTGCCAGGCTTTGTGGGAACAGGCGCAAGAGATAGTTGTCATTGTGTATAACCTCTTGACACTAGGAGTAAAACTCTTGCAAGTGGGCCTTAGGATCTTTGTTCCCCCTGTATTTTTTGAACTTTGGCATTTCGAAATGTTTAGGGAAGGGGATCAATGAGATGGAGGGATCAAATGGATATGGACATATGTCTTTTAATTTGAATGATTGTTTGCCAGTCCTAGCTTGAAGATCTTTCAGAGCGGCCTTGATTTCCAATAGATCCGAGTTGATGGGTGGTGGGTTAGGTGGATATGGATATTAGGACGATAAAGGATCCTGTTGAGAGAGCTTCAAATTGTTATGGTATGAATTTTGATAGTTGGATGATGACATCCCTTGTTGGTATGTCGAGGGATTTTGTTGATACAGGGGCTATTGTTGTGGGGTATATTATGGATTTGTTTGATAAAAGTGTGAGGTAGGCTACTGAGGAGCTTGGATGGGATGTTGTGGATTGGTTTGTTGGTGTTGAAGGTACTGTTGTGATTCTTGGGAGGCACATAAGGTGGTTGTTGATGAAATTGTTGTTGATAATGATAGTAATAGTGTTAAGGAGGTTGTTTTTGTGACATCAACTATTGTGTGGGCCGAGATGTAATGTTGTGTTGTGGTTGAGCCAGTGGACGTAAAATGGATGCGAGGAACGAGGATGTGGTTTGAGTGATAGGTTGGGATGGATTGCCTTGCAGTTGGTATGATGGTTGTTGTGAAGAAGCCAAAGCGTTATGCAAGGGTTGTTGCTGATGAGATGGCTAAGATAGTGTAGAGGTGTTTTGTAAAGGGGGTTGTTGGGTACAACCCGAAACATTCAGTTGGGACGTGCCTTGTGGAGGTAATTGAGGTGGTAGGTTGGATTGATGAAGTTGTTGAGATGGTGGTAGATTTGTGGCCCCAGGAAGTAGAAGCAATGCAATAAAGGGCGTTCCCCTAGTGTTGACGGGAAGTTGGCTCAAAAGAGGTGGCGCTAATAGCATTAATGGTGCAGGTTGTGGAAAATTTTGTGGCATACTGGAGGCGAAAGGATTATTGGGATCAAGCACTTGAGCACCTCCCATAACTGAAATTGGAGCATGTGGGGGGTGGTTAACATGATAAAGAACAACATTCCCAAATTCAGGTTGATGCCAACCCTCAACTGGAGGAACATTGGGGATGTATGAACCCTTTGGTGTATTTTGAGAACCTTGGGGCATGTTAGATGTGGAGCTCCTATATTTGGATAAGTCAACACATCATGGAGGTTTGACACCCTTTTCAATTAGGTGGGCCAAAATTTCTTCCCCATGTTTTTCAAACAGACAGTCAGTCATTTGTACATTGGCGGGATTGCTAAAATGTTCCTCAAGCGCGAGTTCAGGTTGATTAGCCATACTCTCTTCACCATGTGGTGAGTTGCTCTGATTTTTGGTGTTGGACTATGATGAAGTACCATTATGAGGATCTTGGGGGATGTTGTTAGGATCTTGAGCAATATTCCCACCATTGATGGGATTTGTATTGTTATTAAGGCCTTGAGACATGTTTGTTTGGGAATTTTGACCTTGTTGTTGTGCCATTTGTTTCTTAACTTGTGACCTAGTTTGAATGGGCATGCAAATGTGCTATGGGAGGATTATAAATATGACTTTGACGAATGATTTGATTGTGATTGGATGAGATTTTATTTTTATTGAGATTTGGATTGAACAAGATGGGATTTAGATCAATTTTTTTTTGGATAGATTGGATTGGATTGGATTTTGATTGGATTAGATTTCTATTGGATAGATTGGATTGGATTGGATTTGATTGGATTAGATTTCAATTGAATAGATTGGATTGGATTGGATTTTGATTGGGTAGATTGGATTTTGATTGGATAGATTGAATTGGATTGTTAAGATTGATAGGATTGTGTTGATTGAACGAATGTGATTTGATTGATTAGGTAATTGGATAAGTGTGATTAATTTAATCGGATGATTGGGTTTGATAGATTTGAATGATTGGATAGGTATGATTAGATGATGAAAGATGTGAGGGACCCTGAGTTTAGTCAAAGAAAGTTACCCTTAGTGACCTAAAGCATCGATTGATCAAGTGGATGATCATGGCACCAAATCCACCTCAAGATAGAAATGGATTGATTTGGGCCGAGGATGGTAACTTACGACACCGAATTCACCTCAAGATGGAAGTAAATTGATTTGGGTCGAAGTTAATGACTAATAATCAAATTCAAGTGCTAAGATCAATTTGGGTAACCACTTTTTAACACAAGGTTAAGGCAATTTGATTATGAGTGGTGTTTATGAGGTACGGGTTTGGTGATGTAAATGGTAAAATTTTGATGAATCGAGTTCACTAGGTGATGATATGGGCTTGTGAGTGGATTATCAAAAAAATTTAAAACGAGCGGATGGATTGAGGACATTTGGGGATAATAACTAGAGATTTAGAATGGTTAAATGGGGGTTTTGGGAGCTAAACGGAGGTTTGAAATAATAAAATGGAGGTTTAGAATGATCAAATGGAGGTTTTCAGAGGTTTAGAATGACAAAACAGAGGCTTGGGATGATGAGATAAAAGTTGGGAATGATTAGATGATGGTTTAGAGGCTAAATGGATCCAAATAGGGTGATTTCGACTGTTTAGGAGGGAAAATTCGCTCCTCTGCAATAATCAGGAGGGCATAGTCGCCCTTTTGCAGTAAATCAGGGGGCGTAACCGCCCTTCTGCAGTGCACAGGGACTTGGTTTGATGAAGATTATTATGGAAAGGACTTTAAAATAACAATAATAAGGCCAATTTGTCAAAAAGTTTACTGGTTTCTCATAAGAAAACACTTTCAAGCAAACACAATCCTATGATTAGTGTTAAGGGTATGGCCAACGAGGTCTTAATCTAGGATGCACAAGGTGTCTAGGGAGTCCTCGGTATGTGAGGCACAACTGTGAACACCAACCCATCACAAGCGTGAGTCAGGAACCCCAACGAGATACTGAAGGGCTTAGACCAACTCTTCATGTCTATCTAGGTATCACCCTAGCTTCAACGCTCCACCAATTACAACGCAACTGGATTGCGGTACAACTTTTGCTCTCCCCCTTTGTATACCCTGCCAGTAGGCATGGTTGGAATTGTCCCTTGGGGTGATGAAATCTCTAAGTAGGTCCCACTATAAAGAAAGCACTAATCGTTTCCAACTACTCCCTAGGCTCACACGAAGTGCAAGGGGAAAGTGAGAACAAAATAATGCCCCCTTTGGGTAACACAAAAAGATAGACACAAAAAGAAATGGATATTACTTCCCCTAATTAAACTATATTCTTATATTAACGAAAATAGCAAGGATAGCTTTAAAAATCTGAGCAAATGGATAGCCCTGCAAGAAAATGTTGGTTGTTTTATCCCGCTTTCTTCATCAATTTCACACGAATATGCTGCAAAAAGTTAGAAAAAATACAAATATCCTTATAAGAAATAGTGTTAGGGGGTTAGCACATGAAAACAACAAAAAATAGGAACAAAAACGAAGCTAAAATGGTTGTTTTACCTTTCAAAATGTGTTGTTTTGGGGCGTATTTGCCCCTTTGCAGTGCTGAGGAAGGGCACAGTCGCACTTCCGTAGTGACAGGAGGGCACAGTTTCCCTTCTACAGTAACCAAGAGGGTGTAGTCACCCTTCTACAGTAAATTAGCGGGCATAGTCGCCCTTCTGCAGTAAGTCAGGGGGCACAGTCGCCCTTCTATAGTAAATCAGGGGGCGTAGTCGCTCTTCTGCAGAAAAAATGTTAGCACAAAAAGTTTAACCAAGGGGTGTAGTCACCCTTCTGTAGAAAAGTGTTAGCACAGAAAGTTTAACCAAGGGGCATAGTCACCCTTCTGCAGAAAAGTGTTAGCACAAAAAATTTAACCAAGAGGCGTAGTCACCCTTTTGCAAAAAAGTGTTAGCACAAAAAGTTTAACCAAGGGGGCGTAGTTGCCCTTCTGCAGTAAATCAGAGGGCACAGTCGCCCTTCTGTAGTAAATCACAGGGCACAGTCACCCTTCTACAGTAAATCAGAGGGCATAGTCGCCCTTCTGCAGTAAATCAGAGGGCACAGTCACCCTTCTGTAGTAAATCAGAGGGTACAGTTGCCTTTCTGCAACATATTCCTGCAAAAAACTCAACAACAACAAATGTGAAATTGAGGAACCCACTTGTGGGTCCCACCAGGCATGCCAAAAATGTGATATCCAAATATTTTACCTTCTTAAACAACTAAAATGCAATGGAAAAACACAAAGAAACACCTCAAGATTAGCCTAAAGAATTTGTTAATGTAAAGAGAAAGTGTAAGATGATGAAAAATGGTTATACCTTCTCTTTCCAACTGAAACTCCTTGGTTGGCCCTTGATTTTAGATTACTTTGTATGCTCCTCTGATGGTTCTTGATGTGGCTAAATGCAAGATTTAACTATATTCTTGGATGAAAATGCAAATAGATGAAATTTATGGTTAGATGAGTGCACAAAATGACAACATTTAGTTGCAAAATGGCTAAGTGTTAAAAATGCCTTGGAGGAGGGGGTATATATAAGAGAATTTCAATTCTCTAGAGAATTCAATGGTTGAGATTTATCCAACAAGGTCAAGATGAAGGGCTAAGGTGAGTTGAGGACTCACAAGCCCTCACATTTCGACATGTGGAATGTGAAGTGGATAAAGGTAGGATGATGTGTAGGTGATGTGGAAGGGAGGTACATGACGTGGAGGAAGGAAAAGTACCTCCCAAGTATCTTGGGGAGAGAAGATTTTCTCAAAAAGGAACTTCTTGTCCCCAAGTGAGAATGAAACGAACATTTGAGGAATTTTGGAATTCCTCAAAAATCCCCATGGGAAAAGAGAAAGTGGTTGGAGAAATAAATTGGATAAGAGAGGGTCTCCAAAAATGTGGGAATTGGTCACATGTGCATGAGGTGACAAGTGAAATATTCTAGAAGCCTTGGAAGGATAAAATGTGAATTAAAAATTCACATGGGGAGGAGAGAGACCTAGGATGAATAAAAGTGAATTAAAAATTCACATAGGAAAGAGGGTCAATGCCAAAGAAGGCAAATGGAAAGGTTGACTAAAAAGTGGTGCTAAAAGTGGCTAATGACTTTGATTAAAGTTGTGCAAATACTTGATCATGATAATTAATGGAAGATTAGAGACAAGTGGAAAATGTAGGAGGATGTGGCATTAATCCTTGATTAAGAGGATGTACATCCTAATTATGAATTAATTAAATTAATCCAAATTAGAGATGGATTATGGAGGATGTGACAAGGAGAGAGAAAAGAAGAATTTTAAATTGATTTTAATTCAAGAGGATTAAAATGACTAAATTAAATAAATTGATGTATTTATTTAATTTAGAGAGGAGAAAGGCAAAAGTGTTTAATTGTTAAATTAAATACTTTAAGAACCTTGTGTAGGAAGTGTAATATTAATTAAATAAATTAATATTGACATAATGGATGAATAAAGAGGTAAATTTGATCATATGGGAGTGATCAAATTTGGGTGTCTACAATAGCATCATGCCATTGAGAAGTCATAGGAAATCCCACAATAAAGTCTACTGAAATTATGTCCCACTTCCATTTCAAAATGAGATGAGGCTATAAAAGGCCTACAAGATGCTGGTGTTCTGTCTTGACCCGTTGACATTCCAAACATCTAGCCACCAAATCTGCAATATCCCTCTTCATGCTAGCCCAAAAGTACAGTGCATGAAGATCTACATACATCTTCTTAACTCCCGGGTGAGTAGAGTAGGGAGCTCAATGTGCCTCAGTCATAATTAGAGTCTGAAGACCCTCAACAAAAGGCATGTACATGTGACCCAAATACCTTAGAAAACCATCAGACTACAGTGAGTACCTTGTAAAAATTTCTTCCAAATATTTGCTTGATTCAATTTCTGACTTCACTTCCTGATACTAGCTATTTGTGGGAAGTGCTGCGAGGACCTGACTCCTCAAATCCACCTCGAGAGCCACTGCAGAAATCTCATGTCTCTGCTGACTCAGAGCATCCACCACTACATTCTCCTTTCCTTGAACATACTTGACCTCAAAATCATATTCGCAGAGGAATTCCATCCATCTCCTCTGCTTGGCATTCAGGTTCGACTGCGTAAAAATGTATTGTAAACTGTGATGATCACTATGAAGCTTGAACCTATGACCCAATAAGAAGTGTCTCCATCTCACAAGGGCATGAACCATTGTAGCTAACTCCAAGTCATGCGTGGGGTAATTTAGCTCATGTTCCTTACATCCTTCTTGCATCAAGATGACTCCTAAGCCCTCCAAGGAAGCATCAATGCACACCACGAAATCCCCAGGAGGATCAAGAACTACTAGTATGGGTGCACTAGCCAACCTATCCTTAAGAGTCTCAAATGCTGATTGGCATTGATCTGACCAAATGAACTTCTTCCTTTTCCTCTGAAGGGAATTGATGGGATGTGCGATCCTTGAAAAGCCCTGTACAAATCGTCGATAATAGCCCGCTAACCCCATGAAATTGTGAATCTCTAGAACATTCTTGGGTGCCAGCCAAATAACAATGGCCTGGATCTTTGATGGATCCACTACGATACCTACACCTGAGATGATGTGCCCCAATTATTTCACTTCTATTTTGTAGAACTCACACTTAGCCAAATTAGCAAACAACTGATTATCCCTCAAGCATTGTAATACCTGTCTCAAATGTTCCGTGTGCTCCTCCATTGATTTCGAGTAAACTAGGATGTCATTGAGGAAACACAAGCACAAACCTATCCAAACAGGTTTGGAAGACTCCATTCATCAGGGTCATAAAAATTGATGGTGCATTTTTCAATCCGAACGACATAACAGTGAATTCATAATGCCCGTAACGAGTGTGAAATGCAGTTTTATGAATATTAGCTTTGGCTATTCGTAACTCATGATAGCCAGACTTAAGATCAATCTTGGAGAAAACCTGAGCTCTTTTTATCTGATTGAGCAAGTCATCAATTCTTGGCAACGAATACCAATTCTTGATTATCACTTTGTTGAGTTGCCTATAATTAATGCATAATCTGAGTGAACCGTCCTTTTTCGCAAATATAACCAATGCTCCCTAAAGGGAAACACTAGGACAGATGAATCCTTTTTCTAGAAGTTCCTCCAACTGCAACCAAAGTTCCTACAACTCTTGTGTTGTCATCTGGTATGGGGCCCGAGATATAGGCTCAACTCCAGGTACAAGGCCAATTCTGAAATCGATGTCACACTTTGGTGGCATCCCAAAAATTTCACTTGGAAAAACATCAGAATATTCCTTAAGAAGAGGGTAGTCATTCAATGAAATCTCTTGATTCTCTCCCAAATCAAGTCATTTACTGACACAACAAACAACTGACACCCTTGCCTAAAACACCTTTTTAATTGCATGGCTGAGATCAATCATAGTGAGATAGATCTTTGTATACCAATGATCTCAACCTCATTACCAAAATCATCAACACAACACACAACCTTGTGTCGAAAATCAATTATGGCACGGTGAACACTCAACCAATCCATACCTAGAACCACATCATATGAACCAAGAGGCAGGATTCAAAGATCCATCGTAGTCATGAGTGTCCCAATTTGCAACTTACAACCCTAAACTAGTGACTCAACAACTACCTTTGCCCCGAAGGCTAATTTGACCTGCCACATAATGCCTTGCCTTGCTACCACTAGTCTACAATGCTCTACTACTGAAGGAGAAATGAATGAATCTGATGCTATAGAATTAAAGAGAATGGAAATGCTAGTGTCATACAACGCACCTGATGTCTCAAATATAGTGCCCTGATGTTCAGCTTGGCGGTTGTCCACTGCCGCAAATAACTGATGTGCTCTACCCACATCATCCACTGTCAGCTCAAAAGCAGCTGGTCTCTGACTAAAACCTATAGTGCTCCTATGTGGAAACTATTTGTCAATATGTCCCTATTTCCCACAAGAGAAACAACCAGTGCCTTTTCTAAATCCTCTGACACCAGATAGTGCACTCAACTACTGGAAACTACCTCAAGAAGGTGCCAACTATGTGCTCTGTGTAGGCTGCTCAAAACGGTTATGCCTAATTCGTCGCCAACTTCGCTCCTTCCTGCTCTGAGATCTGCCACCCTGCTGAGATTGTGATTTATTTTTTTTGGGCTGTTACTATTGCTGCGGCTGTGGACCACCCTTAAAGGGTGCCTAAAAATTCTTGGAAGATCCTACAGCTTGGGGCTATCCATCTCTAGAACCAAAACCTGATGTTGGGGCACTGCTGATCTGAACTCCTGTGTGACCTCCCAATGCCATTGCTGAATTTTCTTCTACCAAACGAGCCTTCTCAACAGCTACTTCCATTGTCTTCAGCTCAAAGACTCTAACTCCACCACTGATTCAAGTTTTTAAACCCTTAACAAAGTGCTGCACAAGCATCGCCTCATCATTACCGGTCCCTGCATATTGCTTGAGCTCATAAAAATGATGCTCATATTGTTCAAAGAACATTTCCATCTATCTTAACTCATGGAATTCATCTGCTCTTCGCTACCTCTAGTGATCAAAAAGGAAACGAGCCCTGAATCTCTCCATAAATAATTCCCAAGTCACCATGCTAATGTCAATATGTAATTTTTGTTCTTCCAGCCACCACCAAGTGGATGAGAAGGCTCTGAGGTGCATGATGGTGCACCTAGCCTTGGTATTATTTCCATAGGGATACATAGAAAAGCATCTATCCAAATTGATCAACCATGTCTCTGCCTCAAGACCCCCACCAAAACCATCAAATGTGGGAGGTCGTTCTCTCAACAGGTCTCTCATGTGACTCACCACTACTGCATCCTATTCAGCTGTTATTTCCTTACATCTAGGTGATCTCTTCCTTTCCCTCTCCAACCTCTATTCTTCCACTTGTGTAGGGTCTAAATGACCCAATATCTCCTCAAGTAGGTGTTGTAAATGACCATCCAAACCTGGTTGTTCTGGGTTCTAACCACCACCTATCTGATTGCTTTGGGAACTCTATAGTTCCTCACGCTCTAAACCGTGGGAACTCAGAGGTGATGGACTTTGGCGGTCGACCCCACGACCACCACCTCGGCCTCTTCCTCGGCCACAACCTCTACCCCGAGGCATGATCCTGCACATCAATTGAGGGGTATATGTGAGATCAAGAGTTAAAGACAAAGGTTTCCTGACAGACTCAAACTACACAAAGTACCTAGTGTTAGCAACCTTGGCTCTGATACCAAGTTGTAATGCCCCGTCACGCAAACCCCAAAGGACAACTAAAAATGCAACAATTTTTTTTTTAAACATAAAGATTGAACACTAAGTTTACTAATGCATATAACATAACTAATGATTAAAAATTAAATGCCTAAGTCTTTTGGGGTACACGAGGTGACATGACACAATCTATCCCATAACAAAGTTGATAAATGTAATTACCAATTCTACTAACGTAACCCATTCATTCACATATCTTCATTTAAACATTTATTAATGATAAATAATGTGACAAGAATAAACTATATAGAAACCATACATGCATTCATAATAAATTGAACTTGGAAATATAAAGAACATATTTCCTCAAATACAATACAACACTAATAGTATTTACAATTGTAGTTCTAGAATGTTTTACATAGTGTGATTATACATTACATCAATTGTTATGGTACATCTCATTGAGCAAATACACAAGATTACATCATAAGATTTCCCAACACATGTGTTAGTAATACATCAATACAAAAGTACAATTGAATTACAAATACACATCTGGAAACATATGAACTCTGGATCAAGTTGTCTCTGCAAAACTTTGCACTTAAAGGTACAACTGTATGACAGGGGGCCCAACGGGGTGCGTAGCATGTTCCACCCAACCACCCCTATGCTAGGAGTAAATAAGGAAGGATCCCCGACCAAGAACATCCAAATAGAAACATAAGACTAAACTCCGAACATGAAAAGAAAGAGAACACAAAGGAAACATAATATCAAAAGTCCACTTTGAGAGGCTAGCAATAAAGCAACTCAAGGGAATGCTAGAGGAGAGTGTCATTGCACAGTCCTACATGGGTTATCCTAACTTCCTTTCTCTAGGAACCAACCCCATCTATGGTTATCCTGACAACCTCTCTAGGCACCGGCCCCATAGGGTGACTCGTGCTGAACCGTTAACCTCTTGTGGAGACAAGGCAATGATCTTGCCAACCACAACCTTCTCAACCCACCTTTAGTCTGCGAAAGCCTTAACAGGTGGACGAGGCATCCACAATTATCTTGTTAATGTTTTACTACCCACCCCCTAATTAATTAATTAGGTTATCACTTATTACTCTAACTATAACGTGGGTTATCCTGACAGCCCCTTTGTGCACCGACGCCCACGTAGAGCCACTCTCCCTAGAAACCCAAAACATAACATCAAATTCTAAGGGGTTGTACCAACAAGAAATATGAATCACAAATGGAATATCCATGAGGAAAAATCATCTCGCCAATAATCATATGAATAAACACCCATGAAGACAGGTACAACCCAAGTGTAAACTTAAAATCACAATTAAAGTTAAATAGGGACAAGTATCAAATTAAAAGACCATATAAAAATCATCATTTCCCCATGCCTCTGGAAGTCTTAAACAACTTAAGCTCCTACAGAAGGATACCTAACTTAAAGGTTTTCCCACATGACCATAACCCAATTAAGCAAAAACCACAATTGACTCAATGAAAATTCAAGAGTAAACAATTATGTATTCAAGTATGCTATAATTCAACAAACACAATTTAACATATCGCCATGCACAATTTTACCAAGAAATGTAAATAATTAATTCACCCAAAATCATTCAATTAAACCTATTAAAATTAACAATGCTTATTTCTAATTTAGATGATCATACCATATCACCAAACATTGAAATTATCATCACACGATTTTTCTATAATTCCACAAATATAAAAATATACATATATGTATATCTATATATATACATATACACACATCCTATTATAGGTATATACACACACATATATATATAATACATATAAATATATATATTATATAAACTCAAATATTTAAGCCAACATTATGAAATTAACAATATAACCATTACATATATCTACCTATATATATATATACACACATATATTAAATTATATATATATATATATACATTAAAAAAAATGAAAATAACAACAGTATGATTTCCCTTCAGTCAAAACAAAAATATGGGAATGCATGTTTTAACTCCAACATAAATTATTTTTCTCCAAACAAGTATTTCAAAACTAAATTTATTGGAGAAGAACTAGAGGGTTTTCAATAGTTTTTCTACAAAAGATTCTAAAGTTTCACCAAAAACAAATTTCCAAAACACAATCTTCTTTAAATATAAGTATGAAATTCAGGCACGATAGACAATATTTTCATTTTTCTTATAGAAACTAACATAAACAAAAGAATTAAATGGAACAAAAAGGGAACCTAGAGTCTTATGTTTGATGTCAAAACCACAAGAACGACAACCCTTCTTCCTTTCTCGAAAGTAATCTTCTTCAACCAATCCTTTTCCAATCTCCTCTTCAAGCGAAATTTTGAATCAATATATTTTATTTTTCTTTTATAGACAAATTAACAAAGAAGCACACCATTTTTCTTCAAACCCTTGTTACTTCTTCCCAAAAACACCAAAAAACCATTCCCGTGAAGAAAAACTTCTTCTTTTTCGCAATAATAAAATAAATAAAGCTCTTTCTTTTTGAAAAATCCATAACATGCATTGGTTCCTTTTTTCTTGATTTTAAAGCTCACATTTATCCCTCTAGATTAATTAAAAATTCATTCATTTTAATCTTTATCTTCACATGATAATATCTTTGAATTTTATAATTTTAATTTTTTGAAAAAAAAATCTTTCATTATCGACAACATTATTTATTTAAATTAATTAACTTATCCCTTTTAATTAATTAAATAACTTTTAATTTTACAATATTTAAATCTAACATTTAACTTAACTATAATTTACTACAATTAATTTATATCAACATAATATTAATTAATCACATATAAAATAAAGATTAATTAAATAACAAACATTTACAAACTAAAATAAATAATCAACACTAACCCATACTAAAACAAAGATGAGGTCGAGACAGTGACATCATAAGACTCACAACAAGGTGACGAACTTGGGATGGGGACACTTCCTTACCAACTCCCTTTTCAACATCATACTCATTGGGTTTATGGGACATGCTCAAACCTGTCAAGCAGGTGGATTCAGTGTCCTGTACTTGCGTCTTGGATAAAAAAAAATGTCATGTAGCATGTAAATCTCCATTACAAACACACTGTGAAAGGTAATCGCGGGGTAGCAAGGCACTCACAAATGAGTGATGCTACTCTGTCTTTTCACCAAGACTCACTAGAAAACACATCAGAGTCCATAACAACAATAAACCACAACATCACCACATATATTATTTAAAGAAAGCCATAACATAACCAAATAACATAATCACCATGTAATGTATCATCAAACATCATAAGTAATATCATGTGCATCAAACCAACTAAAATATGAATCCACACACAACCAAAATGGTGAACTAATCACCATCACAAACCAAGTACAAAACCAATACACAAGAGTATCTAAGAGTATCAACAACATGAGGGGTATTACACTTGCAAACCATTTTATTGTGTTCCTATTAAGGTTCGTAATACATGTTGTAAATACCATGTTGAGTTTTAAATGTATCATGAATTATTATGCCATATTCGTTCTACTATGCATACTGACAAAATGTTGTAGGAGTGTCATGCAGTGCAACTTCCCAAGTCATCCAAGGAGTTGTTAGATTCATTTTTATGCATTAGAGGTGATGGTTGCTTATTTTATAAAAATGATTGTTTAAATGAAACGTGTTTGCAATGTGGTGGTTTATCAAAATTTTGTAACATGCTTTCATGAGGGCAGCGATCATGATTTTGGTAACAAAATTGTTGAGAAAAACAAATATGAGATAGTGAAATACACATTGAAGAGTGGAGGTGAGGGTTCTAGATGCGAGTTGGTTGCAAGAGAGGTAAGTATTGCTAATTTTATTTTAGATTTTAAGAAAAATCTTTTCTATAAGTATGCAAGGCATAGGCATAGGTTGTAGTGGTTAGATCGACAATTCAGGATGTCTAAGGACTCTTTCCCCATTGGAGCTATTATATCTGTAGTTGATTTTGCTAAAAATTACACATTGCAACCACAAATGAAGTTCAATCATAATATTATATTCAAATTGCTATTTTTTTCCACATAACATATATGCATGCCCCTGATAGTATAGAAGAGGACAGAAAGATAATCAGGGAGTACCATTTTTACATGAGTGATGATAGATCTCATTCATCCGAGTTTGTACAACATTGTTTTGAATTTTTTTTTGAGTTCTTGTAGGAAAAGGGAATTACAATGGGTCAACATTTGATTTGGTCAGATAACTACATAGGGAAATTCAAGAATGCTCACATGTTTATTGGTTGAGCAGGATGCATATAGAGAGGGTTGTACCACATATTTGGAGTTTTTTTGAAGTTGGGCATGGAAAAGGTGAGCATGATGGTGCAGGCGCATGTGTGAAGAGAGCTTTGGTTAAGGAACAAATGAAGATTAGAGGTGGTGCAACATTCAGTGATGCATGTTCCATTGTGGATTGGTGTACCTATGCACTATCACGAGGAGGGACACTTGATTCACAAGTCAAAAGGTTCTTTTGGTTGGTTGATGAGGGCACAATGGGAGAAAAAATGAAATGCCAAAAAATTAGAGATTCTTCAAAGATGCATTTAGTTCGAAGCTCAGATGCGAGTGCATGGACCATATGGACATGAGAGATGGTTTGTTTCTATCAGAATTGTATTCAGTGTGATTGGGATCGGTGTGAGTCAAGTGAATGGGTAGATACATGGATTCCACAGTACCTAACCCATTTATATATAATAAAATCCTCATTAAAAGATGTAATGGAAAGTTCACTTGACTACAATCATCTTTTAGATCTTGTATAACCAGGACATGTCTATGCAATTGTAGCACCGTAGGGGAATGAAGAGGGATCAAACTATTGGTTGGCACGATGTGTATAGGGAAAGAAAAAGCTAACACAACCGATGACAAATGATGTTTTCATGTATCCTACAGGTTCAGTTTTTGTTTCTCAAACTTGGTTGCATTATCATTTCACCATCGTTTAGGTTGTTTACAATAATATAGATTTGTTATTCTAAGTATATTTAGATGTTGATAAAAAAGTTATGATCACACAGGTTCAGTTGTTGTTTTCAAAACTTGGTTGCAAACATATATGATTAGAAAGAATGAAGTGCCTGCATTTGAAGACTATGAGAAACACAAAACGATTTTGATGTATTCACACCTTGTTATAGCAACAAATGTTAAGATATTGAGACATCATGCTAGACCAAAAACAAAAAAAATATGGACAATTAGTAGTGCTAATCATGAAGCATTACTGGAAACTATGAAGGTAAGAGATGACCCTGCAGGGACACTTGAGTAGAAGATCATTTTTTGTATGGGACAGGTATGATTCATCACATTTTGATATTTTTTATCTACTAAGGTTCATTATTTAGGTTGTTTAGAATAATATAGATTGGTGATTCTAAGCATCTTTTATAGTTTGCATTACCAATTCATCATCATTCAGGTTTTTTAGAATAATATAGATTTGGTAGTCTAAGAATATTTTCTATTGTGATGATATAGATATCTCATTTGAAGTATACTGCGATGTTCCTACCACAATAGATCATGGACCTGTTGCAACAATAGCTAACTCTGATCCTTTGGGAGAGGTATGCAAGAGATTAGAATAATATAGATTTGTTACTCTAAGCATATTTTCTATTGTACATAGTTTGACTACTATCTTAATGGTTTGTATGGGTGGTTCACTCCAAAATGTCAACATGCTACTCTTGTGGAAGAGTGTGTTGACTGCAAAGGCAATGCAAGCTCTATTTCCTTCCCCTGCTGGGAAATGACTATGTGTTAGGGTCGTTTGTTGTATGCCTATGTGGAATTTTGTAAATCCTATATTTGATAACAACTATTGAATGAATATATCATGCATATTGTGTACACTTTACATGTATTCAAGTGTATACAACTTATGTGTAAATTTTGTCCCTTATGAGTATTGCAATGTATACTTTATAACTTAGATGTTTTAAAGCATATACTTTCTATTCATGTGTGTAGTTCATGACTTAAGTGTATTTGATTAAATGAATCACTTTTTCACTTACTAAAAAGTTACAAAAAAACCCTAAACCCCTTTGCACCTTTACATTGCATCCATCTGACCCTTTTTCCATCAACTAAAAACTCATCACTACTGGAAAACACATCCGAGATAGCAAAAACTGAGAGAGGTTATTGTAGAGGGTCACAAAATGATCCCATAGGCTTAGATGGAGAGTCTGTAGGCATTATGGTTTCCAAGGAATAGAGGTTCAAAGATTACTTCCTTTTAGCACTTTGGACTCTTAAGGGAAATCGCCAGTCCAATGTAGCTCGAAGTGATTCGGTGTATTTGGGTGCAAAAGAGAACCATCTCTAGCATAAACGTACCCATCCAGACATTTTGGAATAATCCATTTGGTCATTTGAGTTGCAGAATGAAAGTTGCACCACTTTTCAACATCATAGTCCTTGCATTTGATAACTTTTTCCTCAACATAAAACTCATCACCGCGGGAAAATGCCTCTGAGATAGAAAAAACTGAGAGAGGTTATTGTAGAAGGCCTCAACATGATCCCATATCCTCAGACAGAGAGTCTGTAGGCATCACAGTTTCTGAGAAATAGAGATTCAAAGATTAATGTATTTTAGCACTTTAGACTCTTAAGGGAAATCATCGGTCCAATGTAGCTTGGAGTGATTCAGCGTATTTGGGTTCAAAAGAGGACCATCTATAGCGTAAATGCACCCATTCAGATGTGTTGGAATAGTCCATTTGGTCCTACAAGTTGTAGAATAAAAGTTGCACCACTTTACAACTTTACACTACTTGCATCTGACAACTTTTTCCTCAATTAAAAACTCGTCACCGCGGGAAAACACCTCTGAGATAGAAAAAATTGAGAGAGGGTATTGTAGAGGGTCTCAACATGATCCCATATCCTTAGATAGAGAGTTTGTAGGCATCACAGTTTTTGAGAAATAGAGATTTAAAGATTATTGCCTTTTAACACTTTGGACTCTTAAGGGAAATTGCCGGTCCAATGTAGCTTGGAGTGATTCAAAGTATTTGGGTGAAAAAAAGGACCTCCATAGTGTAAATGTACCCATTCAGATGTGTTGGAGCAGTCCATTTGGTCCTACGAGTTGTAGAACGAAAGTTGCACCACTTTGCAACATTACATTGCTTGCATTTGACAACTTTTTCCTCAACTGAAAACTCGTCACCACCGGAAAATGCCTCCAAGATAGCAAAAATGGAGAGAGGTTATTGTAGAGGGTCTCAACATGATCCCATAACCTCAAACGAAGATTCTGTAGGAATCACGGTTTTTGAGAAATAGAGACTCAAAGATTATTGCATTTTAGCACTTTGAACTCTTAAGGGAAATCTCTAGTCCAATGTAGTTTGGAGTGATTCAACGTATTTGGGTGCAAAAGAGGACCATCCTTAACATAAGCATACCCATATGAATGTGTTGTAATAGTCTGTTTGGTTCTATGAGTTGCAGAACAAAAGTTGCATCACTTTGCAACTTTACACTACTTGCATTTGACAATTTTTTCCTCAACTAAAAATTCGTCACCGCGAGAGAATGCCTTTGAGATAGCAAAAACCAAGAGAGGTTATTGTAGAGGGTCTCAAAATGATCCCATAGCCTTATATAGAGAGTCTATAGGCATCACGGTTTCTGAGAAATAGCCTTTCAAAGATTGTTGTCTTTTAACACTTTGGACTCTTAAGGGAAATTGCCAGGCCAATGTAGCTCATAGTGATTCAGTGTATTTGGGTGCAAAAGAGGACCATCCCTAGTGTAAACATACCCATTTGGACATGTTGGAACAATCCATTTGGTCCTACGAGTTGCAGAACAAAATTTGCACCACTTTGCAACATTACATTGCTTGCATCTAACAACTTTTTCCTCAACTAAAAAATCGTCACCACGAGAAAAATTCTCCGAGATAGAAAAATTCGAGAGAGGTTATTGTAGAGGGTCCCAACACAATCCCATAGCCTTTGAAATAAAGTCTGTAGGCATCATGGTTTATGAGAAATATCCCTTCAAAGATTGCTGCCTTTTAGCACTTTGAACTCTTAAGGAAAATCGCCAGTCCAATGTAGCTCGAAGTGATTCAGCGTATTTGGGTGTAAAAGAGGACCATCCCTATCGTAAAAATACCCATCTAGACGTGTTGGAATAGTCCATTTGGTCCTACGAGTTGCAGAACGAAAGTTGCACCTATTTGCAACTTTACACTACTTGTCAAAATTGCAACTTATTGCCAAATGATGGAAGTTCAAAAGTCATCTTGTTGTAGTTCATTGGAAAATAGTTGGAAGTTGTTTGTTCATGGCCCAATTAGGTAGGAATTAGATGTTAGAAGGGTTAGGGAGAGCAGGGGAGGTCAATCGAGGTTTGGATATGATCCCTGCGAAAAGTGTGTTTTTTTAGTTAAATTGGGAGGTTTAAGGGTGTTAGTGATTGAAATATGTCGGGGAAACAATTTCTAAAGGTGTATTAAGCATATGTAGACTTCTATAAATGTGTTTGAGGTGTTGTTTGAGTGAGATAAGTGTTGAAATGCTTCAATGAACATTAAGTGACATTGATTTTCATCCAAATGATTATATTGCTTTTGAATGAACATTGTAACATGAAATGTATTTCATTAAGTTATATCCACTTTTTATTAATTTTAACTTATTTTGAAATAAAAATCAGCTGCACACTTCATTACACGAGTTTAAAAAACAAAATAATGTCAAATGTAAATTCATTCAACAGAGCTTGAAATCATGGGTATTCTCAAAATGAGTGTTTGATAAAAATGTATTGCTAGACATGTATGAAAAATGTGGTACAATAGAAAAGTAAATTCATTGTTTGAGAATTCTCCTCAAAGAAATAGATGGATTACCAATTGTAATTCATAAGTTCTATTAAAATGTTATTTGGTTAATCTATAACATACATTATCAATCATAACTTTAAACAAATTTAAGATAATTATACATTCCATTTTGAAAATTCAAAGTAGAAAGACATGCACACGAGGAAAAAATTAGATCGAATATCAATTCTTATGTATCAAACTATAGAATAATTGTGTTTGTGCATATACAAATTTGGCATATGCCTACTCAACAAGTTTTACAACAAGTTTTACAAATTGTGGCATATATGCCATCTCAAGATCTATAAAACCCTAAGTACATGCCAATCTATATCATATCCTAATCCTGTGTAGGACCATCAAAATCAAGCCTCGTCGAAGAAGTTAGATTCTCTACAGTTTCCTGCACAATAACATTTCAAGCCACAAATTAGATTATGTGAATGGTTGACAAGATAGACTAGTAAATAGAAACTTATATACCATCATTTATAAATTACAAATTTAACATTAAAATTAGTATACATGTACTATATTATATCAATAATGCAATTCTTTTTTACCTCAAATCTTGCTCTCTGTTCTGCAAGGCATTCTGTAACGCCCGCCTCGAAACCCTAGAGAATGATACAAACATAACATAAATGAACAATTTTTTTTTAAAAGTGTAATTAAACAAGTAAAGTGAACTACACTTACACATACATTCTCTAAGGTACATGACGACGCTTACTTACTAACCCCATTACTAAAAAAAGCTACTAAACATAACTTAAGATTATTGCTCAAGAATTAAAGATCATACATCCATTAACATTAAAATACATCACATAAAATATAAAGTACAATAATGATCCATTCATACATTGCATCCATTCAATATTACAATTACAACTCTCATTTCCAAATGAGAGTTGCATGGGTTACCCTGGCGTATCTTCCTAGGCTTCGGCCCCTATCTTGGGTTACCCTGGTGGCCTCTTACAATACCCGACCCCAACATGCAATCCAATGTGGAATCGACTATCTTTCCAAAAAAACAAGATATTGAACTTGCCATTCCAGGCCTTCTCATCTCATCTCAAGTCTTTACTAGCCCTTGAGTCCATGAGCAAGGCATTAATAAAAGTTAAGTGTTTAAACTACCATTTTTCCCTAATATATTTGTTTAATTTTCACTGATTAAACTAACTCTGCATGAGTTACCCTAACACCACTTTGTGTGTAGGCCCTCATGAAAAACCACTCCCCTATAAACAGCCTAAGGGATCAATTCCACTAATATAGGGTAAACTAGGTGTACACAACCAATTACAAAAACCAACTTAATAACAATGTACAACACAACCTATTCAAAGAACCAGGTGACCATACTTGATAAAATACCATGTGCACTACCCAAGTTATTTCAAAAGTCAAACCAACGCAAGTTGCAACCTCACCACAAAGGAGACACATCTGGAAGTCTTACATAAACAATAACTCAAATTTTTCCCAATAACTAGAACGAGAGAAAACACAACTTAAAAAGAACAATTTCTGACATCATATTAATCTAACTTTAGGATTTCCTAGATCCGAATAATTCAATAATACATCGTTTGCAAACACCCAAGGTAAATAAAATTACATTTGCAACATTAAGTAATTCAAAAAACCTAATTGTTTAATTCCATTCACAATTTAAATAAGGAACTAAACCAATTACTTTACTTCAAAATTTCTCAATTACAACTAATAATAAGAATCGATTTTTTGTAAAATAAAATCATTTTCTTATAAAATCAACCTTTGCATTTTTTACAATAAAAACAATCTAAAAATAATTATATTTAAATATATGTTTAAACATATAAATATTATTTAAATACTTAATTATAAAATTAATTTAAATTCCAAATCATTAAATATAACTATAATATTTTCCAATTAAAAATGCAATTAAAATATACATATAAATAATATATATATTATATATTAAAATAATATATAAAATATGCTATGCATATATTATAAATTATAAAACATATATATAAATATATAAATATATGTATATTTATATATTATATATTATATAAATAATATATAATATATATACATATATACACATATATATACATATATATACATACATATATACATATACATATACATATACATATACATATATATATATACATATACATATATATATATATACATGTATATATATACATGTATATATACATACATATATATATACATGTATACATATATACATACATATATACATGTATACATGTATATACATATATACATATATATATATATATGTATACATATACATGTATATATATACATATATACATATAGATATATGTATATAGATATATGTATATACATATATCTATATGTATATAGATATATATGTATATACATATAGATATATGTATATACATATATATCTATATACATATATATCTATATACATATATCTATCTATATATATATATATAACATTTAAAAGTCCACATATCCGCCAAGCAGGGGATGCAGGGTCCACCCTATTGGGGCTGCTGTGGTGGCAACACAACTGCCTTCATAGTGCCACCCCATGGGGCGGCTGTGGGGGTAGCCCCCAGCCTTCCAATTATTTATTTATTTATTTATTTTAAAAAATTCCCCTATTTCCAATTTTGCTGTGTGGCTCTATAGCCTGGCCTAAAAAAAATAAAATTATTTTTTTATAATTTAAAATAAAATTCTCCTGTGTTCTAGTAATTTTTAGAACATAATTTTTTTTAACGGGGAAAAAACTTCCCAAATTAAAACATACAAAATTTGTATAAATATAATATATATATGTATGTATGTATACACAAAATTTCCATTTAACAGTAAATTGGACAAATTTTTTTCCTACAGAAAAAGTTACATCAAAATAATTTTCAAGCACAATTTCATGATTTCAATTTCCAAACAGAGGTCTTTCTAATTTGTTTTGTTCCTCTTCCAATTCTTCTGTTGTAAGAGTTTGTTTCCTTACAAGGATCTAATTTTTTTTCCCATAATTTTCAACAGAGGTTTTCAATTTGTTTACAGACAAGATTTTCAAAACTTCATAGCAAATATTAAAACCTCCTTTCAACGAAAATCAAAGCTTCTAAAAAAAAAATAAAGCAATTAAATGAACCTGTTTATGGAGTTTGAAGAGAATGAGATCTAGAGTTGAGCTTCCCTGCAAAATCCAATCTCCCAAAATTTCTTCCAAATCTCCAGACTAAAAATGTCTCCCCAAAATACAAGAAAACCTTCCTCTATTTTAGCAACCCAAAAATCCAAGATATTTTCTTCCTCCAAAAATAAATTTCTTTTTTTAACAAGAAGATTTTTCAAAAAATATCTATATCCTCTCATTAATTTTCCAAGATATTTTATTTTTCAAAAAATAAATATCTCTATTCATTTCCTCTAAACTTAGTCAAAATTAAAAATATCTTTTTTTTTTCAACCACTATAGATATTTTCTCATGCATTTACAAGATATTTTTCCTTTTAAATGATTTTGTAGATGTCTAAATTTGGACACTTAGTTTATCCAAATTCATCCCCTTTCGTCTTATTTTCGTTAATTAAGTAATACTACTATTATTTAATTAATATCTTTAATCCTGCCAAATTCCTAAGGTATTTAATCAATAATACCTTATCTCTTTAATCCTCCTTCCATCAAATGAATTAAGTAAATATTCCATTTATTTAATTCCCTTCATGTCACATCCTCCATCATTTTTATCTTATCTTAATCCTTCTTCTAAATCCCATCATTAAGGTGTGCACATGCCTAATCCTTGATTAGGAGGTGTCACATCCTCCAACTTTTGCAAGTTGGCCTCTAATCTCTCTTAGCCACCTAACCCCCCTCTAATCCTTCATTACTCTTTCCCATGTGATCTTTGACTTGTCACATCAAGTCACATGTGAGATCTAACTCTCTTCTAATCTTCATTAATTAATCTAATCAAGTACTTGCACAATCCTAATCACCCCCTTTAGTCAACTCTCCCCATCCCCCAAGGAATTTTTAATTCCTTTTTATTCATCCAAGGCCCTCCACTTCCCCATGTGAATTTTTAATTCACCTTTTAATCCCCCAATGCACCCTTTGGAATTTAAAATTATTTCCCATCTCCCCATGTGAATATTTGAGGAATTTTTAATTCCTCACATGTCCTCTCACCCACATGGGGACAAGTACCTCCTTTATGAGGAGATCTTGTCCAATCCCAAGGTACTTTGTACCCCCCTCCATGTCATGTATTTCTCCTTCCACCTCATGTCCACTTCACCTTTTAGGGCTATATCACCTGCCACATGTCAAGATGTGAGGGCTTGTGAGTTCTCAACTCACCTTAGCCCTACATCTTGCTATTTGGTGGATCAATCTTGACCGTCCATTTCCCCTAGGATTTCCCAAAAATCCTATAAATACCCCCTCTTTTCTCTCATTTTAGGGAGATCATTTTGTGTAGCCAAACTCTTGCAGTTTTATTTCTCAATCCACACTTAGCTTTTTTTCATGTTTCCAAACATCATTTGCATCTCATATCACACATCTTTTGTCATCTAAGGAGCATACACATTCAAGATCGAAGGGCCAACCAAAGGATCGACTCAACGCAAGGTATAAAGTTCCATTTCGTGGCTTTGTCTTGTTTTGTTTCCAACTTAGGCTAATCTCGAAGTGTAGGTTGTTTTAGTGGTTTATTTGTGCTCTTTAACTTGTTGCTTATTTTCTAACCACCTAATTCGACCTATCACATTTCTGGCACGCCCGGTGGGACCCACAAACGGGTCTCTTTCTTTCACGTTTGCTATTTTTTGCATTTTTGTAGGTCCAGGTTGTAGAGTGGCGGACTGGTCCTGGAGTGGCGGACTGGTCCTAATTCAGTGGCGGACTGGTCCTAATTCAGTGGCGGACCTGTCCTAATTCAGTGGCGGACTGGTCCTAATTCAGTGGCGGACCTGTCCTAATTGATGGCCAGACGGAATTCCTAATTCGATGCGGCAGATGGTCCTAATTCGGTGGCCAGATAGTCCTATGATGTGATAGTCCTAATTCGAGTGGCGGGCCAGGGTCATAATTGATCAAGCGGGCTGTCCTAGTCGGTGGCGGGCTGTCGGTCTGATGGCGGACCTATCCCCGTGCAGTGGCGGACCTGTCCCAGTGCAGTGGCGGACCTGTCCTAATTTAGTGGCGGGCCTGTCCTAATAGAGTGGCGGACCTGTCCCTACAGAGTGGCGGACCTGTCCTACAGAAGGTAAAATTTTTTTTTTCAAGTTTTCCAGAATTGTCTTTTGGCAAAATAGGAACATAGCTTAATTAAAGGGGTGTCAATAAACCTTGCTTGGCGTGTTTGGGAAGGCTATTTGACGTATCCAATCCCCTTGCACCATTTGGCGATCCTGGGTGACGAGAAATCGTAGCTTTCCAAGTCTTTTTGAGTCACCCTTTTTCAATTTCTTAGTGGGACCTGCTTGGGGATTTCATCACCCCAAGGGACGATTCCAACCACGCGTACCGGCGGGGGATATAAAGGGGGGAGAGCGAAAGCTGTACCTCAATCCAACCACGTTGTAATTGGCGAAGCGTCGGGATGACGTGAAGAGTTGGTCCGAGCCTTTAGTATCTCGCTAAGGTTCCCGACTCATGCTTGTAACGGGTTGGTGTTCACGGTTTGGGCCTCACGTACCGTGCGTATATCGAGGAATCCTTAGCAACCATGTTCATCCTAGAGTAGAAGATTTTGTTGGCCATACCCACTTCTACTAAATCTTAGGGTTGTGTTGTCTGAATTGTCTTTCTCGTGCAAAACCAGTCATTTTCAGTCTAGCCAAATCTGTTTAACAGTGTTTGCTATATTTTTGGTCCTTTGCCTTTGCCATCCATCAAAACATCAAGCTTAAACTTATCCTTTGGCGGACTTGACCTTATCCTTTGGCGAACCTATTTTCGTGCTGTGGCGGGCCTGTCCCAGTGCAGTGGCGGGCCTGTCCTAATCCGGTGGCGGGCCTGTCCCAGTGCTCTTTCTTCCCGGGGCCGCCATTTCCACACCGTTTATCCGATTGACTCCGTTCAAAGGCAGTTCTTCTCGTTTTTCCGTGCTCTTTCCAACGACATATAACACTTCATACTTTTGAGCAACTTTATCATAAATTGGTGGACTGTCCCACGAATTGATGTGAATTTAGTCTGGAGTATGGCCCATTCCTCTGCGGTGCCAATGGGTCCTTACTGTGATTGTAAGCTGAATCTCTTTGTGGTATGGCTGGTCCTTGCGGTGCCAAAAGGCGGGTCGCCTGCGGTGCCAAGCTGGTCTCTGCCCGGTGCCAAAGCTGATCCCTTTGCGGTGTGGCCGGGTCCTGCGGTGCAGCTGGTCCTAAGCGTTAAGCGGGTCGCCTGCTGATGTAAACTGGTCCTTCTGCGGTGCCATGGTCTGAAGCGGTGCCAAAGTAGCAGTCCCTTGCCCGATTATGGCCGGGTCCCTAGTCACGATTGCCAAACCGGTCTAGTCACGGTGCAAACTGGTCCTTCTGCGGTACCAAGCGGTCCTGTCTGGGTGGCAGGCTGTCCCGATGTGGTAGGCGGGCCTGTCCTAATCCAGTGGCGGGCTTGTCCTAGTGCAGTGGCGGGCCTGTCCTAATCCGGTGGCGGGCCTGTCCCAGTGCTCTTTCTTCCCGGGGCTGCCATTTCCACACTGTTTATCCGATTGACTCCGTTCAAAGGCAGTTCTTCTCAGTTTTTCGTGATCTTTCCAATGATATATACCACTTCATACTTTTGAGAAGTTGGCTGGGGTACCTTTTTCTTCATCATCTGCCTCCTCGAAGGTGGTATACCCTACCATTCTCTCAGTTTACTCGTTCCGAGTAAACATTCATCCGTTTCACATATCCTTTCATCATTCCGAACTCTAGTTCCATCATTCTGATCATCCGTTTACTCGTTCCGAGTAAACAATCATACATTTCACACCTCCTTTCATCATTCTGAACTCTTGATCATCCGTTTACTCATTCCGAGTAAACAATCATACATTTCACATCTCCTTTCATCATTCCAAGCTCTCGTCCTATCATTCTGATCATCTGTTTACTCGTTCCGAGTAAACGTTCACCCATTTCACATATCCTTTCATCATTCTGAACCCTCGTTCTGTCATTTCGATCATTTGTTTACGCGTTCCAAGTAAATATTCACCCATTTCACATATCCTTTCATCATTCTGAACTCTCGTTCTGTCGTTCTGATCATTTTTTTTACTCGTTCCGAGTAAACATTCATCCATTTCACACATCCTTTCATCATTCCAAGTTCTCGTCCTATCATTCTGATCATCCGTTTACTCGTTCCGAGTAAACGTTCACCCATTTAACACATCCTTTTATCATTCTAAATTCTGGTTATGTCATTCCGATCATCCGTTTACTCGTTTCAAACAATTATTCATCCATTTCACATCTCCTTTCATCATTCTGAACTCTCGTTCTATCATTCTGATCATTCATTTACTCGTTCTGAGTAATCGTTCATCCATCCCGATCAATCTTTTACTCGTTTGGAGTATTCATTTCTATCATCCATTTCTCCAATCAAATCATCGCTTTCCCCATCCCAATCCCCTGGACTTCGTCTTGAGTTATTATCCAAATTGACCAAAGTGTCTGATCTGATCGTCATCATTAACATCCTCTTAGGATTGTCATCCATCCTAAGTTAATCATCATCGTTGGCCCAATCAATTCACTTTCAATCTCAAAGTGGATTCGGTGCCGCAATCATCCATTCATCCTTGAATCCGATCAATCGGCATCCTAAGTCGCCTAGGGTAATCTCTGAACAGGGTTTATAGTCCCTTTCGTCATCCTACCCAATCCATCATCCGATCAATCATCGATCAATCTTATCCAATCCAATCTAATCGCATTCCCATTCGACCCAATCAATCTACTTCCATCTCGAAGTAGATTCGGTGTCGTAATCATCCTTTGATAATCCAATCCGATCATCAAAATCAATCCCATCATATCATCCAATCATCCTAATCTGAGCTTTAATCCAATCCTAATCTGAGCTTGTCCTAAATCCCGATTTGAGCTTTTGTCTGATTTCCATCCAAAATCTTTATCCACCATCTTTATCCTTTCATCATCATGAATTCTTATCCTCCATCAATAGTGGTCAAGGGAAACCCTAATTACGTCGACGACGATAATGAAAGTCTTGTTGACCAAGAGGTATACAACATAGATCCCCTTGACACTATCATTGCTAGTAAGCTTTCCCCACCCACATTCCAAAATCCAATCACCCCATTAGGTCATCCATCATGTCTTCATCATGCTAATCACACACTCCTTATGCCACCTTTATTAGGGATGTCCATCATATCCTTCATCTACATCATCCTCTTATCCTTTTCGCATCCTCTTATCCTAGTTTTTCGCCACATCCTCCTATCTCAAATCATTCATACGCATATACCCACTACCCCAATCTCCCATATCAATGCACTCACCCCTAATCCTACGTGCACCTTCCTGGCTAATCCAACATCACACACTAACCTATCCCATTATCCTACTCGACATCCATGATCCCCCTATCCATCCTACCTCAGGCTTCTCTAATCTCCATCTCATCTCCTATATTAATCCGGCACATAATCTTCCATCCTCATCCACAGTCCCAATACCTTTATTACAACACACATAGCCCCATATCTTCTACCAGCAATCCACGTCAATCATCCCATCCCTAACTCATGCCCATATCCTTGCCTTAATCCTCCATCGGTCTTAATCTTTATCAATCCTGATCCACTAATCCATAAACCATCCTCCCACCTGTCATCTCATTCAGCGTATCAAGTTTCTCAGGACTTACTCTTGAGAGGAGACATCCCCCACTCCACACGTACGATCGTGGAGACCGCTGTCCAACCATCCTCCGAGTCGTTGGTATTGGACCCCTCTCCATCAACACCTATATCATTGATGATACCATCACATCCTCTGAATCCTTTGAGTCCCATCTCTGCCATCCATCCCTACAGATCCTTTGAGTCCCCATCTCTACCATCCCATCCTCTAAGATCCCTTTGAGTCCCCCATCTCACGCCATCCATCCCAGATCTCTTGAGTCCCCATCTCCTACTGTCACATCCCTCTGATCCACCCCAGACACACCCACCCCCTACTCCGAGAGCCGTCGAACCTATCGATGACACCCAAATCCAATCCACTTCTTCCACTCCTAGTATCCATTCCCAAGAATATTTTGAATCCTCCATCCTTCCATCTTCCCCACTTGAAGAGTCCCCACATGACTCCATTATCAGCCACCTCCCGCTACCCGATGAGTCAGCACCAGGCACAGTCAAGCATGCCAACATATCCCCTCCTCCAGATCAAGGTCCTACCATCCCATCTAGTCTATCACAAGATCACAGTCCCCCATCCATTCCATCCCATGATCCTCTTGACATCCAAGATTCTACCGCTCCATCTCCATCTCCATTGCATGAGCTTACTACCACAAATCCAGATCCTATCATATCCCCTACTCCCTCTCTAGATACAACCCATCCAAATGTTGCTATCCCATCATCTCCTTCTCAGGATCCCCCATCATCACCTAAAAATGCTATCCCCACACAGCTTGCATATCCCCTTGGTACTCTCACATTCTTTCATGGTGGTCTCCTTGCAGACGAAAAACACAATGTATATACCACCCATCATCCCCCCACTAATAATGGACTCATATTTTCAAATAACCAAAAATCCTATCATGGATCGAGATGCTCCAAGAACATGAACTACCAAGGAAAGGTCTAGGCCTTCACGAGGTAAGGTATTTTAGAGCCCATCAAGTCAAAGGAACAAATCTGCATGCAAGGTCTTGGATCTATTCCCCAAGACTCACAATCTAAACACGTTGAGTACAACCTCTGCTTGCGTCCTCGAGCCTTTTCCAAAAGAAATCGGCTCTTTGGCAGCTCACAAATCATATCATATCCCTCCTCCTCATTATCACCTCAAAACAATAGTTCATATTCCTCCTTCATCTGCTCCATCCATTTGGGTCCTTACATCCCTCCATCCACAATCTCCCATCCTTCATCTGCATCCATCTTGAGTTCTTATGTCCCTCCACCCTCTATCATCTTGGGTCGTATGTCCCAAAGATCACCTCCTCCATCTCATCCTTCACCCATCGACACCTATCCATGTCATCATCATAAACATCCTCTACGCATATCCATAATCGGGATCAACAAGGCACATACCTAAACATGCCCCATATTTACGTAATCCCCCATACTCTGCATTTGCTCCACATGGTCCATCCCCTCCACCCCATCCCATTGCACCAAATGCAGGCACTTTGGATGCCGGAGGAAAAATGCATCAATCTAAGCACCCTTGAATCAGCATGTCCCCTCTAAAGACATAGTGAAAAGAAAATCAAATCCTACAATCCGATCAAACCCATCAATACAAGGCCCACTAAAGCAAAGATCAAAACCATGTGGATCCCAAAGAAAAAGATGCAATGCCATCAAATGAAAAATCTGTAAGAACATCCAAAGTTGCTAATCCAAAAGCTAACCATACCCACCTTTCATCTCCTAAGTCTGTTTTGGGTCCCTATGTCCCAAAATTCACTATTCCCTCTCCTCCATTATCGCCACATTCTCCATCCATTCATCCTTTTATCTTTTCGCATCCATCACCACATGTGCCAATGTTGGTCCTGAACTCATCTCCCCATCACGCATCCACCCCCTCATTCTATCCATACCATTTCCAACATCCCACCCATTATCCCCCGTATCTTCCCCATCAAATCCCTCTAATTCATCCTCTTGCATAATCCATTTATCCTCATAAGGTTGTACCAACATCCAATAGTCGGTTCGAACATGAGCTCTTCATACCTGATAGAGAACTTGATGCTTGAGTCCTCCATCCATATCCTTATTGCATGTCTTCAAAATCCACTTATTCGCCTCCCTATCCTTATCCATCCCCTTCCGCATACTATCCAAAAAATCCAAAAAATCCAAAAAAGTCAAAAAATCAAAAAAACAAAAAAACAAAATAGTAAAGAGAAATAATTCATCCAATGGTGAAAACTTGGAAAACAAGCGCCTTGGATAAGTACCATGATGAAAACCTGGCAAACAGGCGTCATGCGTAAATCCCCATCTACACTTGGGGGCAATTTCCTGATTTGCATTCCCTCCATCCGCTATGCTTCCTGCTACACTTTCGGCTATGCACCCATCTTATTGCTATACATCATTTTCATCCACCCCCTCCATCCTATCGAGCTTACACATCCTTCTTGGCATATCTCAGTTATCCCAATCCTTCCATCCTCCTTGTGATCTTGATAACAATGGGGCAAACATATAGGCATGCTTTGGACACCTCTTAGCATACCTTCCCCTCATCCACACACTATCCCAATCCTCATTCGCACTCATCTATCTTCCTTATCCACCCATCATTCGCCTTCAATCTCCCTTCCTTATCCATGCATCCTATCTTCATCCATCTCACTCTTTTATCTTCCCATCCACTTGTCTTCCATCCTTCATTCCTCCCCGCACATGACATATCTAGAGTGGGGGCATCTATCTTCCTTTGTGATACAGTCCTTGGAGACATCGTTCATTCCATCAAAACAATCCCTTCCATCTCCCCATCCTTATCTTCTAATCGCTCCCCACAATCCTTTTAACCTCCCTATCCTTATCCCCCTACCCGTCCATCATAACATCCCTCCCCTCTCCCCATCCCTATCTTCCTATCCTTCCATCATGGCATCCATTCTCACCCAAATCCTTATCCCTCTATCCAATCCACCCAAACAATCCTTTTCCTCCCCCCATCCTCGACCCTCATCCCATCTCATAATCCCTTGTCATTGGCACCTAGCTATAGGCTTTCCCCCACGCAATCCAATGTCATCTATCTTATCACCATCACTTTTTCTTCTTTTGCACATCTTTTCCATCATATCATCTGCCCACTTCCTCTTTGATGATTTGGATAACTATCCCATCCCTGAGCTTGTATAGTCACTATCCTCCGTTCCAATACATCAGGTCTATCTTGTCCCATCGTGTCGGTCCAATCATTTTAACCCCTTATCTAGGGTTATCTCATCATCTTTCATCCATCACTTGTCTTTTACCTTCTGTCGAACTACGTTGCCCCTGCGCTTTCACGTAGGCAAGGTCGATCATTTGATCCGCCCCAGGGTTCCATCATCGGTCTTTCTGTTCTGTCCATCCAATCCTCTATCATCTATCATATTCCATCCATCATCGATCGATACTGTCCACTTTTCTCCTGCTCTCCATCCTATCTTGGTCATCCATCAAAATTTCCATCATGGTCTATTGTCAGCCTTTTGTTGAACTACGTTGCCCCTACGCTTTCACGTAGGCAAGGTCGATCACTTGATCAGCCCCCGGGGCTCCTTTATCGTCTCTCGTCTATCGTTCCATCATCGGTCTTTCTACTTTGTCCTTTATCATCTATCATCAATCTTCAACCATTGTTGCTATTGTCTGTCCCGTCTTTACCCTCCATCGAAGTCTCTTATCTTGTGTCATGTCTCTCGTGTCGTGTCCTCAAGCTACACCCTTATCTAGCTGGATCTTAACAAACCAAATCCACTTGTATCATCATATCCAATCAGTTCTGAATATCCTGCGTCATATCAATCTTTTAATTTAGTATCCATCATCGGTCTCAACAGGATGTATCCTTCCTAACAGACCTCATCAATCCCATCCAACCCCTTGATTGATCCTATGGCAAAGGACGTTTGAAATTAATTGTGATCTTTTGATGCTTTTGGCTTTTGTTTATCATTTGAGCTCCTTATCATCACTTGTCATGGTTGCCTTGATCCATCATATCATGGTGTGCTTTGACTAGTCAACATAGGGGTGTATCTTGATCTTTTCTGTCTTCTCGGTTGTCCCACGTAGTACCCACCAAGATCCCTGAGGTCTTGTGTTACGCTAGCATCCCTTGTGTGCTTGTGGTTATCCCAATACCTGGCCCGACCAAGGTCATCATGACTTTGGGGTGTTGGAATAGCCTTCTTGTTTGTTATGTTTGTTTTCTGCATTAGACACTAATCGCCTTGGTTCTTCATACCCTGGTGTCTTGTGTCTTATGCTATAGCAAAAATCAGTGCTCGATGATGGCAAATTGCATTTAGATTGCATTTCATCTCTCATCCTCAAATCGCCCCCATCCATTCATCCTTCATCACGCTCCCCTCCCAATCTTCCATCACATTGCATCATCTTCAATCCCCGTCTTTATCCATTTCCGAGAGCCCACCTCGCGTTCTTCCCACCACAAACCTCGGCATCTTCATCCCTAACTTTCATCTTTACCCTCTTATCATCTTCCCCGCCGGTCACCTCTTTGAATGATCGCATCTTTTCCAATCTAACCATCTTCTTCTAGGATCTATGTTTTAATATTCTTTGAAATGATGCTACTTCGTAACACCATCTCAAAGAGGGGCAAAATGTAGATGTCTAAATTTGGACACTTAGTTTATCCAAATTCATCCCCTTTCGTTTTATTTTCGTTAATTAAGTAATACTACTATTATTTAATTAATATCTTTAATCCTGCCAAATTCCTAAGGTATTTAATCAATAATACCTTATCTCTTTAATCCTCCTTCCATCAAATGAATTAAGTAAATATTCCATTTATTTAATTCCCTTCATGTCACATCCTCCATCATTTTTATCTAATCTTAATCCTTCTTCTAATCCCATCATTAAGGTGTGCACATGCCTAATCCTTGATTAGGATGTGTCACATCCTCCAACTTTTGCAAGTTGGCCTCTAATCTCTCTTAGCCACCTAACCCCCCTCTAATCCTTCATTACTCTTCCCCATGTGATCTTTGACTTGTCACATCAAGTCACATGTGAAATCTAACCCTCTTCTAATCTTCATTAATTAATCTAATCAAGTACTTGCACAATCCTAATCACCCCCTTTAGTCAACTCTCCCCATCCCCCAAGAATTTTTAATTCCTTTTTATTCATCCAAGGCACTCCACTTCCCCATGTGAATTTTTAATTCACCTTTTAATCCCCCAATGCACCCTTTGGAATTTAAAATTATTTCCCATCTCCCCATGTGAATATTTGAGGAATTTTTAATTCCTCACATGTCCTCTCACCCACATGGGGACAAGTACCTCCTTTATGAGGAGATCTTGTCCAATCCCAAGGTACTTTGTACCCCTCTCCATGTCATGTCCTTATCCTTCCACCTCATGTCCACTTCACCTTTTAGGGCTATCTCACATGCCACATGTCAAGATGTGAGGGCTTGTGAGTTCTCAACTCACCTTAGCCCTACATCTTGATATTTGGTGGATCAATCTCAACCGTCCATTTCCCCTAGGATTTCCCAAAAATCCTATAAATACCCCCTCTTTTCTCTCATTTTGGGGAGATCATTTTGTGTAGCCAAACTCTTGCAGTTTTATTTCTCAATCCACACTTAGCTTTTTTTCATGTTTCCAAGCATCATTTGCATCTCATATCACACATCTTTTGTCATCTAAGGAGCATACACATTCAAGATCGAAGGGCCAACCAAAGGATCGACTCAACGCAAGGTATAAAGTTCCATTTCGTGGCTTTGTCTTGTTTTGTTTCCAACTTAGGCTAATCTCGAAGTGTAGGTTGTTTTAGTGGTTTATTTGTGCTCTTTAACTTGTTGCTTATTTTCTAACCACCTAATTCGACCTATCACAGATTTAAAACAAAATTCCATTTCAATTAAATTTAAATATTTTAATTTACTCATTTTACAAATACAATTAAACTATTTACTTAATAAACTTAATCGATTAATTTATTTACTCAACAACTAAATTTATTTAATTAAATTATTTACTTAATAAATAAATTTAATTACAAAGATTAAATTACTTTACCAAATAAATTTAATTTAATTAATTAAATTAAATTAAAATCTTTTAACAACTTTATTCTAAAAGAAATAAATAACATTTAAAACATACAATCATGAATTTTCACATATACTTCCCACCGATAACTTATCAAAACATCAAAGACGACATAAATCAACAACAAATTAGACATAGACTGACGACACACTATGACCGGGTTGTGGTTTGACAAGGGAAACCTCGTTACTATCTCCCAATCAACAATACTGTTGGAATATGGACACGCTCAAACTTGTGAAACCAGGTGGAGACGATGTCATGTACCTACAATCCTGTAATCAAGATGAATGTTGAAAATACATAAAACTTAGCAGACACACCATGAAGAGAAATCGTGGAATTACAGAGTGCTCGCATGCGAGTGATGTAATCCCGTCCCCTTCACCAATATAGTCACATCAAGACTGACGAAGGTAAAGCATCATTAATCAATAGATAAACATATATCAATATTAACAACTATGCTAATCAAAAGCATAACATAAAACATAACATCCATATAGTGCATCATCTCATCACAGCATAACATCCACATCGCTCTAAAGCCAACGATCATAAGACAATAACAATATCAAGGTCTATCCTAGTAAAGGTACTGTCTAACACATATAAAAATCTAAACACATAATAGTAACGACTGGAGGGGCACTACACGTTCTACATATGATTGTCCCTTAGGACGATCATGAGTCCTCATATAAAGTAATGGTCTCTCACTTGTCATAATGTTGAGTCGAATAGAGGACTATAGCAGATAAAATAAAAATGATACAAATTAAAATATAATTGTTGAAAAATAATCATATATACTAATAACATATCTACTCATATCTAAACATAAATGATCTACAATATAAAATAAACACATACTTGCTGTGATGCTATGACATTAGATGGGCTCATAGTGGATGGATCAGCTAAGATGGTTTCCTGTATAAAAAATGACAAGAATATAAATGCACATGCACATATAATTATAATGTCGACAATAAAAAAGATATATACCTATTGTGCAACTTCATCCAATGGGCCAGAATCGGTCAACAAGGCTGTATAAGAACCAGGTTGCTGCATAAAAAGACAAGATTACATTAGACTATCAATGTATGTAGTACATGTATTTAAACATATTATATTTCAAAGATCAACATCTAAAATAACAATTTAAATTATTTACCATGTACTGATTGTCTAAAGAAAATGAAATGGCAATATGCGTAGCCTGCTGCACTTCTGACAACTGCTCCTCTGTCAACAACTGTTAAAGATTCTAGCACATAAACATATATTAGTACAAATATCCTTGATAAAATATGAAAGAATTTACATAAAACACACTATGAAATTGCTTTAAGACTTACCGGTGCTCCCATATCATCCCTGATAGTCGATGTCTCTCCTACAAATGCTCCACTCCGTTGTCTATCAACTCCTACATCCGACATATCATGAACCTCAAAGTCAGATGTGTCTATGGGAGCCTCAATGGATTATCGGAGAGGATTGAAACATAAATTGTTGCACATCATGCAACAATGAGGCACACAAATATGTCCCAAAAAGGATGGTGTACTAGTGGGAGCTGATGGTTGTGTACCAGTGGGAGTTGTAGTAGGTGCACCACCATCATGTTGGGATGTATTAGGTGTAGTGCCACCGTGATGGGATGCATCGTCAAATGGTTGTGCAACATGATGGCTCTGCCTCACCAAATGATCACTCAACGAATGTAATGCATAAATGCTCACATTCTCCACATCTACAACAATCTCAGGGTAAGGTAGTGGAGTCAGAGCAATAATAGGTGGAGGAGGACGAACTGGGGTGACTCGACGTGCCCTAGGTCTATCTTGTGGCATCCCTCTACCAGCACCCTAGAAATCTTGCATGTCAAAGTAATTGACATGTTTCCCTAGCACAAACTCAACATATAATTTTTTAGAGAAAATACTGAGGGACATCAAGATTGTTGTTGGGTGGTTTATCGAAAACCATCCACCAACGTCTCCAAAAATGATCTAATATTCCTCTATAGGTGCACCATTTAATTGAAAATTTTGGTTTTCACACATTAACAGGCTGTCCAATTCTCCAATCTATGTATAACTAGGCTAATTGAGATTTTTCAATATCAAGAGCCTTCACCTCATCATACAATAACCCATTAGCATAAAATTGCCTTTGTTGCTCTCACCATTGTGCAAATCTATTATGTTGAGTTGCCAAAGTTTGAACATTTACAATGATTGTTTCCAAAGTGTTTTTCATATCTGATAGTTCATCGAGTGTCTCATAGATTTGGCATACTTTTCTTAATTGATCTAAATTTCTATGAATAGACTCGTGTATTGTTGACACATTTTCATTTAGAAACAATGGTTGCGGTGGAGGATTTGGAGGGTATTCATTTTCTGTAGGATTAGTGTTTTCATTTTGTGTGGGAGGGATTTCATTTTGTGCGAGGTTAGGATTTTTATTTTCATTCATTTTTAACCTGTTAATTGATAAGAAAAAATTAAAATTAACAATGATTTTAATCTAATAAAAATTCTATCAAATATACCCTATTTTTGACTAAAATTCAAAACAAAGAAAGCAAAATGAATATAAATTGAATAAAAATTGAAAAATCAAACATACCTTACAAATTTGGTGATTTTTTTGGTAATTTGACCTCACCCAAATGGATATCTGAGTCACTCTTTAAAACCCCACGCACAGAGGCACTATAGAAATATAGCTCTCAGGTTTTTTTTGGGTCTGTTTATAACGCAAGAAACGAATATCCGTTTCCTGATTTACAACGTTTTTAAATAAATGGTTGGGTCTCAGACCCAACCATGGTAGTTTTTCTGAAATATAATATAATATAATATAATATATGTATTATATTATAATATATAATAATACATATAATATATTATAATATAATATAATATAATATTATAATATAATATAATATAATATTATAATATAATATAATACCATATTATACTATATTGATATTATATTATATTAGATGACCTTTCAGGTTTTTTTTTTAATTATAGCACAAAGAACATATATCTGTTTAATAAAGGATATCTGTTGATAATGGATATCCGTTCTACGATTTACACACCCGACCATATTTAACTGCGCGTGGTTTTTTTGAAATATTTCATATTTAATATAATATAATATATATTATAGTATAAAATATATTACATTATTATATATAATAATATAATATATATTATAGTATAATATATATTACATCATTATATATAATAATATATTATATTATAATATAATATATATATTACATTAATTTTAATAATTTTATATTATAATATAATATATGTATTATATTATAATAATATATAATAATACATATACTCTCAAAGTTTTTTTTTAAAAATTATAACACAAAGAATGGATTTTTGTTTATAACGGATATCCATTTTTGATTTACAAACTTTTTAATAAAATGATCGGGTCCAGGACCCGACCATATAATATATATAATATATTAGAATGGATATAATATTCATTATGAATGGATATCCGTTTAATTCTTTGTGCTATAATTAAAAAAAACCTGAGAGGTCATATTATATATAATATATTATAATATAAAATATGTATTATTATATATTATTATAATATAATACATATATTATATTATATTATAAATAATATAATATATATTATATATAATAATATGTATTATATTAAAATTAATGTAATATATACTATATTATAATATAATATATATTTTTTTTTTTTAAATAAAAAGGGGGTAAAAACTTTATTGAAAATCAGAAAGCATCAATACATAGGAAGAAAAGGACCAAGGTCCCAAGGAAAAACAAGATCACCGACCCAAACAGAGAAAACAACCGACACCATTAACTGTCACCATTTCCAACCCTATCCTCACCAAGAATATTCGTTAAATCAAGACGGAGCTCCTGAGGAACCAGCTCCCACTCCTCAATTCTCCATCCCTCATCATGCTCAGAAGCCCATTTCGCCAAACAGTCAGCAGCCCTATTCCACTCCCTTGGAATATGGACAAAAGTCACCATTTCCATCAAAGAACTAACCCGCAAAATTTGTTGCACAACCCCAGCCAACTGCCAGCTGACATCCGCCACTTTCTGCTCAATAAGCAAATTGATCAAGATCTGGGAATCAGATTCACAAACAATCCTTCTCCACCCCAAAGCATGAGCCCTCTCAAGAGCGTTAAGAATAGCAAGCCCTTCCACAAGGTTGATGGTCTGTATCCCTTCATAAATTGAAAAGAGGAAAATCACTGAGCCCAAAGAATCTCTACCAATCCCCCCGATACCAGCCGGACCCGGATTTCCCCTTGAAGATCCATCAGTATTGATCTTCAAAACACCTTCCGAGGGAAGTTGCCATTTGCCATCCCTATCAATCTTTTTCTTCCCACGACGACCTCTAATAGCCCTATTCAAGGCCAGGGATGATCCTTGAATCCCCAATCTCTCCACCACCTCAGTATCCTTTTTCACCAACGGGAATTCCACTTCACACTTAGCTTTCACTGTTTCCTGAACCATGCCAAGAAATTTCTGCCAAATTTGTTGAACCAGCCTCTGTTCCCCTCGAAATATCCTTCGATTGCGCTCCAGCCAGATCTGCCACAATAAGAAGATAGGCCCAACAAACCACACCTCCTGCAAAAAAGAGGCCACAGAAGGGGGCCGACCCATCCCCTGCCAAAACTCAATCAAGGAGGAAGCATGAACACAAGGAGTTGTCCAAACACCCCACCAAAAGTGCCAAAGCTGGAGGGCGAAAGAGCAACGGAAAAACAAATGGGTAGAGTCCTCCTCATTAGCCCCACACATAACACAAATAGACGGCCCGTGGAAACCTCTCTTCTGAATGTTATCCCAAGTCAAACACTTATTCCAGGCCAACGTCCAAACAAAACAATTACATTTTGGCCAGGAAAACTTATTCCAGACCTTTTTCCACCACTGAACTTCAGGCCCAATCAACCTATGAGACAATAACCTGCTATAACCGGAGGCTACAGTGTAGGTCCCCATAGGATTAGGGGACCAGGCTAGCACATCATCATCCTGGAGAGAGCTACATCTTCGGCTGGAGAGGATACTATGCAACACAGCAGAATCCTCCTGCAAACCAACATCAGGCCACTCCTCGGGGGTCTTCCATTTGGCCATCTCTAACTGACCACAGGGGAAAAAGGACTTAAAGTCACTCACCCGTGACCAACCGGCCTCAAGAAATCTTAGACAAAGGTTCATCAGGTTGGGAAACTGGGAAGTGATGGGAGGAAAACCATCCCAGGAGTCAAACCAAAAATGGACTTCTGTCCCCTTCTTGCAGATCCAAAATAATCCTTCCTTAATAAGCGTAGCCCCTTTCTTGAGGGTTCCCCAAATCATAGAGCCCTTCCCCACAAGGGGGTACCTCGAAATATCAGAGTGAGGGATCCCCGGGAGATACTTCTGAGAGAGAACCTTGGCCCAACTCTTATCCTGCTCATTACACCACCGCCAATATAATTTAGCAGCCAAAGCCTCCCCAGTCAGAGCTGACTGCCTCAAGCCGAGGCCACCAAATTGTTTTGGACTACAAACCACCTCCCATCTAACCAAACTCCATTTGGAGGACTCCAGGCAACCAGCCCATAAAAATTGTCGCACTACAGAATCTAGGTCCTTAAGAAAGCCCATAGGGGCAACCTGGAGCATGCATCTATAAATGGGCAGAGCCTGCACCACGGACTTAATCAATTGGACACGACCAGCAAAGGATAACCATCGATGAGTCCAGTGGTTAACTTTCACCCTAAATTTATCCAGAATAATCTGCCAAGACTCCCTGGGAAGTCTACTTACCGAGATGGGAATGCCAAGGTAGGTCAGAGGGAGATTCCCAATCTGAAATCTCAAAGTGCGGGCAATCCTTTGCTGAATGGGGCCTGGAGTGTTGAAGAAGAAAATGGAAGATTTTCCCTCATTAATCTGCTGACCAGAGGCAACCAGGTACGCATCCAAGACTCTACGCAAATGTGAGGCCTCTCTCATTGTAGCCACCCCCATCAAAGCAGTATCATCTACAAATTGTAAGTGAGTCTGTGGAGGTAAAGTGCCACCCCACCTCCACCCTTGAATGAGACCAGACTCCGCACTCCGTTTAACCCATCTCCCCAAACCTTCGGCCAAAAGAATAAACAAGTAAGGGGAAAGAGGATCACCCTGACGAAGCCCCCTAGAGGCACCAAAAAGCTCAGAATGGCTCCCATTGATAAGCACTGAGAAAGAGACTGAAGTAACACAACTCAAAACCCATTGAATCCATTCTTCAGCAAAACCAAAAGCACCAAGGATCCGTCGAAGGAAGGACCACCTAACTCTGTCATAAGCCTTCGCCATGTCCAGTTTGATAAACATCGCTTTTTCTTTAGAGATGGCCATAGAGTGGATGACTTCAGTAGCAATAACAATCCCATCCAAAATTTGCCTGCCAACAACAAAGCCACTTTGTTCTTCGGAGATCAGATCTTCAAGCCCCTTCTTCAACCTGTCAGCGATAAGCTTAGAAATAATTTTATAGATTACATTGCATAAAGAAATGGGCCGAAATTGGCTTAACCTATCAGCTCCCTCCCTCTTGGGGATAAGATCAAGAAAAGTAGCATTGAGAGCCCTTAACATCTGTTTACTATGTTGAGATTCATGAACCACAGCAAGGAGGTCAAGTTTGATGATATCCCAGAATTCTTGGAAAAACTCAATAGGGAAGCCATCAGGACCAGGCGCCTTCCCTTTCTTCATATTAAAGACAATCCCTTCAAGCTCTTCAAGCGAGATATCACTCAAGAGTTGTCTATTCAACTCTCCAGACACAAGAGAGGGGATGCAAGAAAGAATTTGAGCTTCCTCAGGAGACCCCCCTTGCGAATCCTCCCTAAAAAGAGAAGCAAAGTACTGCACTGCCTCCCTTGAGATTTCTGGGAAGGAGGAAAGATGATCTCCCCTGTCATTCACCAGACCAGAAATAGAATTGCCATGGCGCCTGGCTTTCACAGAATTGAAGAAAAAAGCTGTATTTTTATCCCCTTCCTGAAGCCACTCAATACGAGCCTTCTGCTATAATATAATATATATTATTATATACTATAATATATATTATATTATATTAAATATGAAATATTTCAAAAAAACCATGACAATTAAAAATGGTTGGGTGTGTAAATTGGGTGTGTAAATTGTAGAACGGATATCCGTTCTACGATTTACACACCCGGCCATATTTATCCATATCCGTTCTACGATTTACACACCCGGCCATATTTATCCGTTCTACGATTTACACACCCAACCATATTTAACTGTGCGTGTTTTTTTTGAAATATTTCATATTTAATACAATACATATTATATTATAGGATAATCTATAAATAATATATATTATATTATAGTATAATATATAAAATAATATATATTACATTAATTTTAATATAATACATATATTATAAATAATATAATACATATTATTATATATAATATATAATATAATATTATATAATATGACCTCTCGAGATTTTTTTTAATTATAACACAAAGAACAAATATTCGTTTATAATGAATATCCATTTTTTATTTACAAACTTTTAAATGTGTCTATTTTTTAAACATATATTATATTATAATATATATTATATTATATTAATTTTAATATAATAGATATATTATAAATAATATAATACATATTATTATATATAATATATATTATATAATATAATATCAATATAATATAGTATAATATTATATAATATGACCTCTTGGGGTTTTTTTTAATAATTATAACATAAAGAATGGATATCCGTTATATATAATATAATAATTGATGACCTGACGTAATTATAAACACTGCTTTAAACAAAATGGATATCCATTTAGGTTCAGTATTACCAAAACCAAAATGGATATTGTACTTTGGCCTGCAAAAAGTCAAAGGCATGAATTTTGCATTTTTGGACGTGTTAAAAACACCTTTTTTTTCACATCGCCACTTTTTGGACCCCCATGATCTTGCACAGACCCAAATATAAATTTTAAATTTTAAAAATTCAAGATTAAATAATAAATATAATACATTTGTTTTATTTTTTAATTTGTGTATTAATAATATTATTATAAATATAAATTATATTAATTTTATAATTGTATATTTTAGAGATATAAAATAATATTATCTAAATTTTAAAAACTTAATATTAAATAAATATAATAAAATGTTTGTTTTAATTTTTAATTTTTATATTTGTAATATTATTAGATTGTTATGTTCAATGGCACATGAGCTAAACGATGATTGTCCAAGTGAATTTAATTGTAGAGTAAGCAGAACGAGAGGCTGATTGGGTAACCTGGATTGTGATAGTTTGCAAAATCTTTTTGATGTTGTTAAATTTCTTATTTGACACGCTTTGGTCGAACCCCATGATGTGCCCTATTTTCCTCCTCCTATCAACATCACATCTTCTTCTGTGATGACTAACTTTCTTAGTCACACACTTTGATACCCCAAAAAGTGATAAGCTTCTTATTTAATCAGAAGATAATGACAAACTATTTAATTACTGTGTAATATTTAGAGACAGGAACTTGCAATAGTTATAAAAAATAGAAGTTTTTGTTTGAATGCTGGTTCAAGCAAATTGACCGATAGACCAAAGTGATAGGAACAATAAAATCCCCCTTCCACATTCAATGCAACAAAATTGAAAGTTTACAATACCAACTCACAAACACCGATGAAAGAAAATAGAATTTTAAATGTATTTAAATCGATGCAAAATTTGAGTACAAGGATTTTGAAAGAATCGATATCCAGTGCCTCTGCCCTATCACAACCCTCTATTCAAAATGCCTTTGTTGTCTCTTCAACTCGGCTTCCTTCAACCAGTCGATCCTTTTCTCTCCGTCCCTTCACCTTGTTTCTGTTGCTCTTATTTTTTCTTTTCCAAAATTGAAAAGTATCTCCCACAACTGTCGATTCATCTCTAATATTTATTTTTTATTCCTTCTACCAAAAACAGTTCAACCCTCTTCCAGATGTTAAACTCTATATCCATAAAAAACATTTTCCCTCACAAAACTACCTCGATACTTTCCTTCCATCACCCGATACTTCCCAAACTGTTGCTCTCTACATAATCGGCTTCTCTCCAACAGTTGTAACTTCCTCACTCTCCATTCGTAATGAGAAAGGAAGATTCCAAAATCTTTCTGCCACATCAAACTTTCCACCTGTCACGGGTTACTAGGAAAATAAATCGGAAAACATTAAAAACAAACCAAAAATTTCAACCCAAAATTGATGGGGTACGATGGTCCTGCATCAGACTCCCTAGGAGACAAAAAGAAGCATGTGCTCTTGCACATGAGATCTCCAACTAGAGATCACCTTTGTTCTTTTCTTCCGCGTCTTCCAACATTGTTTTGGAACAATGGTCACATGCTCAACCTGTTTTCATTAGTTTTTCATTTTTATTTGTATCTTCTCCTTATCTCTTTTTCATCTACAAGCCTCCAAAACTCCATCTCAAGCTCATACATATCCTTTTCATCTTCTCTTTTTAAACTCTTGCCTTCAACAATTCCATTCAAAGATTCAAAAGCACCATTATTTAAATCATCTGCATCAACTTGCTTACCTTTCACCTTGCATGTGCACTCCTCAAACTTCTTCCAAGCTACTCTCGAAAGTATGTCAATCTTCTTTTTCGTTGGTATTTCATCAGTCAATACGTGTGTTTCTTTATCTTCATTTACATCATCTATTTTTGCCTTCTCAAGGTTTCTTGCATCGTCCTGACCAACATTTTCCTTTCCATCTTTCATTTTCTTCTTTTTATTTTCTTCAGGCTCTACTTCCATGTCAACTTCTTGGTGTGGTAATGCTTCTTCTTTCAAGGTATCCATATTTTACCTTCTTCATTTCTTGACGATGGTCTACATAGGCCACTTCAACTTCTTTTTCATGGGACAATACCAATCACATTTGTGGCTTCTTTCCTCAAGCCATTGCTTCACCACGAGCTTACACATCTCTAAATCCCTTCTTAGATTTTCTATTTTTTGATCAAACTTTGCATTGTGTCTTATCTTATTGACCTTCAACTTGTCCTTCTTTCTGAGGCTTTCTTGCTACTACATCTTTTATTTCCTCTTCTCCACTTTGTAATACCTCACCTAGGGCTTCGCTCCTTTTCCTCTACCCAGTCTCTTGGTACCCAGGTTCTTCCTTTTAACCTTTCAAAACTTCCACACACACATACTTGTCAAAAAAATCCCATGAGCATTCTTCCCAAACCTTTTTAGTCTCTCCTAGATCTTTCTCGCTCTAATGTACCAAAATGATGACTGAATTTCTTAGTCACATGCTCTGATACCCCAAATAATGACAACCTTCTTATTTAATCAGAAGATAATGACAAACTATTTAATTACAATACAATATTTAGAGATAGGAACTTGCAATTGTTATAAAAAATCAAATAATTTTTTGGTTGAATGTTGGTTCGAGCAAATTCACCGCTAGACCAAAGTGACGGGTTTAATAGAATCCCCCTTCCACATTCAATGCAACATAATTGAAAGTTTACCAATATTAGTGACTCACAAACACTGATGAAAGAAAACAAAATTTTAAATGCATTTAAATCAATGCAAAATATGAGTAGAAGGATTCTAAAAGTATCGATATCCAGTGCCTTCGCGCTATCACAACCCTCTATTCAAAATTACTTTGTTGTTTCTTCAACTTGGCTTCCTTCAACCAATTGATCCTTTGCTCACCGTCCCTTCACCTTATTTTTGTTGCTCTTAATTTTTCTTTACCAAAACTGAATAGAATCTTCCACAACCGTCAAACCCTCTCTAGCATTTCTTTTTTGTTCCTTATGCCAAGAACAGTTTGGCCCTCTTCTAAACGTTGAGCTCTCTATCCATAGACAACACCGTCCCTCACAAAATTGCCTCAATGATTTCCTTCCACCGCTCGATGCTTCCCAAAATGTAATGCCCATCCTTCTACATCGCCGTTGTGTGTTGTCGTTGTTGGTCTTCGAGGTCAGTTATAGCTTGGTTAAGTGTTCATGGGGGGTAATTAATTAATTTTTTTTCCTTGATTAAATTGAACTGATTAAGTTATTATCTGATTTTAATAAATTAAACTTATAGTTTAGAATAAAATATTTTAAATAAAATATTAAGTTATTATGATGGTATAAATATATTATATGTAAGATTAATTTTTTGAAGTCAAATTTCATATTCGTTAATCTTTTGAATGTAAATTTATAAGGGCATGGTTATAAATTATAAAATATAATAAATTGTTAAGTGGTGAATAAAGAGAAGTAATGGAAATTAAATGAATTGATGAAGAAGGAAAGTAGTTACTGATGGAATTAAGGAAGATGATAGTGGAAGTTAACTAATAGAGGGGTAATTGATTTATTCTCGGGAAAACTTATTGCATTGGGGGTATGGGAATTGGTTATCTTAGGTTCTTGAAATTTTTGTAGAAAGTCTGGAGGCTTTGGGGAATTTGGGGCTTTTTACAAAGATCGTGGGGATTTGGAGTACTGAAGCTGCTTCTAGATTTCAATTTTAACAATACTACCAGCATAGTGAACAAAATTTGACCAAGTTCCTCTTCTTGTAATTCTTGTTCTCATTCATGTTTTGGAAATAAACATTTGAATCTGGAAGTTAGTATTGAAATTCTCTGTTGTTTGAAATTCCTTTATGGAAATTTTCATAGTCTTCAAATTTTAGGAAAGATTTATTAGAGGAAGGTTCATAGACAATATGCCTCTAATTTTATATACCAGTTGCTCAACTTTCCTTATATTTTGAAATACTCTGTTGCTTTTATACACCCAGCCACCTAGTGATTTCTTCATCCCTTTCGAAGTTTGTGAGAGAACTCTTAAGATTTCCTAGCTTCTGTGTATTGGTTCAATTACATGCATACAATTACTGATAGAATGCCATATGGTAAGTAGTTGTTTATAGTGTGAACTGTGTTTCTACCTTGTTCCTGATTTTTCTTGTGAGATGCCCGATTCTCCTCCATTTACCTCTGTCTTGTATTTTGTTTCACTTTCTCGCCTTCATCATCAGTGTTAAATGAGTATGAAACATCAGTGTATACTTTGGAGCTAACCCCAGTTGCATTCTCAGGCCTCCTTATCTTTGAATAACCTCCCTAATTCGGTGCAGCAGTAGTATTTGAAACCAAAATACTGTCATGATTTATTAGCAACCTATCCTAGTTGCAACACTCGAACATAGAAGGGTGAAAATGTTTAATCAAGCTCCCTGTTTCCTTTTGCTACCCGTCACAACTACTGCACTTGAACATGGAAGGCTGTATAGATAAAAACAAGCTTCCTGATTCCTTTAGCAATCTGGCACAATGGAAAAACTGGAATGTGGTAGGGTGTATAGTTTAAAATAACATCCCTAATTCTATTGTATCCATTCACAATTGTAGCACTTGAAAATAGAATGTTGTAGAGGTTTAAATAACCTCTTTGATTCTATTGTCAACTGTCACAACCGCAACACTTGAACGTAATAGCAAACTAAATATATAAATCATCTTATTGAACCCATTGTCTTTCATTCACAGCTGCCGCACCTGAACTTATTAGGAAGTTAAAGATTTAAGTACCTCCTTGATTTCCTTGACAATCTATCATAGTTTACAACACTTAAAGAAAAAATACTGACAATAGAATTTGAGACAACTAGAACTTTAGACTTAGGATTGCTCAAACCCATATAACTGTTTGTGATATGAGGGAATGACTAGTGAATTCATTAACATCTGATTAGATCAAGTGCTATTTTATTGTATTGTAAATCTTTTATAGTTTAAATAGTCATCTCCTCTTCTCTTATCATTTACTTTCAATCATAAATATAGGGCTTTCATTTTTATTAAATGATGTTCTGTAGATCTGCCCACAACTAGTTTTATTGAAGGTTCTTCATTCCTTTGTCACGTTTGTTCCTCTTGGCATGGCTACCATTGATCTTATTAGTTGATTTCAATTGCCAGATCTCTCTATATGCTTATGGCCTTGAGCTTGATATTATATCTGATTTACCTTTGATCCTTGTGATCACTTAGTGGTTGGCTTGTATATTTACTTTAGAATTTCCGTTCTTTCTTGTAGAAGGTGTCGACCCAAGTGTATCTTGAAATATGTTATACTTAGAACAATGTAAACTCTAGTTTGAAATTCAATATCTTGCATCCTTGACTTCTAACTTCATTCTTGTTTGTAGATTACTTATGTATTAACTGAAAGTTATCTTTAGACTCTCTCTGCATGAGATTGAAACTTTGTAAGCACTGCCAGTAACTATATCCTAATTGATCTCTGAGTTTTATCTGCCGCCCCTCTCTATTTGTTCCCGTTAATTCACAATAGAGTTATTATGTTATTGTAAGCTGTTAAGTAATGTTACATTCTGTAATCATTTTCTTTCAATCAAGCAAAGTTAAGTATATCCACAGATATATCTATATATAAATTTTTGCACATATAAATAGTTTCTTTTGATTGCATGTTGGGAAAACTTGTAGTTCGTCTAAAGATTAGGACAAAGTATAGAAATTGCTAAATTAAGACCCGTATCCTTTTAGATTTAAATATTTATGCGCATATTAATATATTGTTATATATATGTGTGTGCATTTATGTTAATTTAAACGTATAGAGGATGGTAGTAAGTATTATGAAAATCAAATTATGTCCTCAGGAAAAATAAATTAGCCGTGATAAATTGAATGGGCCTCGAAATGGTGATTGCCTTCTTGCAATGAAGTCAAGGTGTTACTAACCATTAAAATATAAAGTTAAACATGGAGCTATGTCTGGTATCTGTGGAAATACTTGTGGAATGTGATGTTACATATGAATGTCTTTTATGGGGGATCTTAATGTGTTTATAGTTATGAGGTTTCCAGAGGCATGTGGAAATTGGCTTGTGTTGGTATTCTTGATTGTTCCTTGTTGGTGAGCTTGTTAACCCTGAGATTAATGTCGAAACTTAAGTGAACTTGAGATGTACTAGTTTTGCATAGTGTATCCACCTATACGTTGGCCTTTTGAAATGTGTGAGTGGGATGAGATTTTTCCTCGCTTTGAGACTTGCTTTGGGTTTGATTTGTGCAAGTGAGTATGCTTTCTTTTCAATGGTTTTAGATTGGTAGTAGGGGAGTGGCTCTCAGTTGAGGGTCCGACACACAAAGGGGCGCTAGGGTAACTCACTGAGGGTTTAAATAAGTGAATTTAATAAATTTAATTAGGGGATCTGGGTAGTTCTCATTTTAAATAAAGATATTGGATGCCTCTCTCATAGCTCAGGCACTTGTTTAGGCTTGAGGTGAGAAGAGAAGCATAGTGTGTATGGGGGCCCGGTGGTCGATAGAGGCAGCCGGGGTAACCCAAGATGGGGGTCCGGTAGCCTAAGAATTTTATGCCAGGGCAAATCATACCAAATTATGTGTGGCACTCCTCCTACATCAACTGAGAATCCTTGTGATGTTGTATCTCCTTGTTTTGGTATGCCTCTAGAAGCAGTGTTTTGTTGATTAATGTTGTCGATACTTGTTTATTGTTGTTTTGTCAGCCCTGTGAGTCTATTGTCCTAGACTGTAAGTGTTGGTGGGACCTGTTGTTGCCTCCTAGCACGGGGGGTGAATCTTTGGATTCATGCGGTAGGGTGGAACATGTATCGTCTCCATTGGGTTTCCCTTATGTTCGTGAGGTGGCGATCCTTTTGATCCTTTATCTTTAGCTTTGTATCTACTCTTGGAAGATAGATCACTGTATTTGTAATGCATTGTAACTTATATTGTATCATGTATTATTGTAAAGCACTCCTCATTGTTCAAGGAGGTATCTTTGTATAAATGTAAATATAATCTGTATTGATGTATCACTCGTTTGTAAGAATTTTGTAAACATTGACTCTGTTCTTGTTAATTGAATGAGAGAGGATAGTTATTCATTTATGTTATGCAATGAATGTTTCACTTGATACTTATGTTCAATCGTAACGTGAACTATAACATGCTTAGTGATGTTTGCATTTAATGGTTAATAAGTTATGTGAATTGTAGTTTGAACTTTGGTAAGTTAAGTAATGCGGTCGTGTACCCTAGGGGACTTAGGAAGATAATTAAGTTATGTTAGTATTGTGGCACAACTTTGTATTAAAAAAAAGTTCAAATTTTCATAGTGCAAGTTTTGTCCTCTTGGGTATTCGGCGGGGCGTTACACAAACTGTTGCTCTCTACATAATCAACTTCTCTCCAACTGTTGTAACTTCCTCACTCTCCATTCACAATGAGAAAGGAAGATTCCAAAATCTTTCTGCCACATTGAACTTGCCACCTGTCACAGGTTACCAAGAAAAGAAATTGGAAAACAATAAAAAAAACCAAAAATTTCAACCCAAAACTGATGGGGTACAATGCTCCTGCATCAATCTGAAAGTTGCACTTGAAGTTATTCTTGTCTTCTTCTCTTTTTGTTGATCTATGGTTCTACTGTGACTCTTTTTGACTCTATTGCAGGTGGAATTTTTTTAGTAATGGTGCTTTCTTTTGGTTTCCACAAAGTTTATTGTTGTTCTTTTAGTGTCCCTTGGCACATCACTATGGGTTTTGTCGAGCACCATACTTGTTTGTTCTACACATGGCTAAAATCATGTTGTTTCGGTTACTATGGATAACCGTTTCCGCACGATGATGTAATTCTTTCTATATAAATTTGTTTGAGGCTTCATTGCTTAGACTCATCAACTTGGAATTCAAATGTAATTCACCATCTTTTGGTTTTGTTCTCTCTCCATTTTCTGTCATGGAGATTTTTGTAAATCATACTTTGATTACAATGATTGTATATCTGCTCTTGAAGAGCATTGACTTGTATCCCACTCTTCTTCTATCAATAAAATGTTTAGTGGCTTGCCACTTTTTCGTAAAAAAAAATTTGCTATAAATATAATTAATTACTAAATATAAATATAATAATTGTATTGATAATATTATTATAAATATAATTAGTTACTAAATATAAATATAATATGTTGGTTCATAATGATTACAAGATATGAAATATTAATATTAATTATTATAATTATGTAAATTTTAGTATATTGATTTTATAATTGTATATCTTATATTTATAAAATAATATTATCTAATTACATTATAAAAAAATTAATAAATTATTTTTTAAAAATAAATTTATTAATTATCATTAAAATAATTTTAATATAAAATTATAGAATTTCAATTAAGAATATAAAATATTTTTTAAGTTTTTTATTTATTTTTATAGGTAAGTGTTACCCAATAATGGGGTAACTCCTGTGTATGAAAGTTTATAATTTATGTTTTTTTATCATATGATATTTTTTATTGTATGACATTATTGATGTCACATAGCCAAGGGGTTAGCCCTAATAATTAGACCCACCAATGTTAATTAATTATGACTTACTCGTTTCATGGGCTTTCAGTTTATCGTGGGCTTAACCTGTCATGAGGGTTTTAGGCAATCAAGGTTAAACATTCCTCTTTTCTAATCCGTCATCACATCCCTCAGTACAATCTTTTAGTTTGCCTTATGGCTGATTGCATTTTCACTCATGTGATAGGTAGTTATCCCCTTTCGATGTTATTATTGTTTTCTAGCCTTGCATTTCACATGTGATATTTCTTTAGGTTTTCCTAATACTCATTGTAATATCCTTGAGTTTATTTTAGGGTTATTATCCTAGGCATATTATGATGAAATTGTAATATTTTGTGCTCATGGAGATGCCTATACTGTTAACCAGTGATAGGATTAGATATCCTTCTTGGGTTGCATTATAGATCAACACCTTAAGCTTGTATTGAAAGAGAATGGTTTCCTTACTGTGGCAGCAATGAAGCTTGTGTTGGGTGATAGATTTTTAAAATTTGAAGAATGCTACCACATTAATACATATATTGTAGCCCGTTTTGTGACTTCTTTACTGGATATATGAGTTCCAAAGAATGAGATTGCAATTCTTACTAAGGCCCTATTCAATCCCCACTTATTAGGAGAGCTTGAGGGTGTTTTGGAGGCCACCCACCTTGGGGTAGGTATTCCGCGTCCCTGGGAAATAGGTCTCCCATTGGGTACCATATATCTTGCATTTTTATTGGATATTAGTGAAGTACAGCTTTTGAACCACTGCCACCAAGTTCTTGAAGGTTACAAATTCTTGAGGAAGCTCTATCATATCGAGCCTATTCAAGATTTTGATTTGGTAGATGAATTTATCACCTATGTGGGGATTTAGTACTATGTTTTAGCACACTTTTTTGGCTATAATTTGTAGAGTGCATACCAAAGGACATGTACCAACATATGGGAATCTTTGCCTGGGTAAATTAAGGCTTTCATTTTGGGTCTTGAGTTTTTCCAAAAATCCCTAATATTTGGCTAAAAGATATAAAACCATAGAATGTCTATAACCCTTTGAATGACTCCATTTTGGATTACGGTTTAGGGATGTGTATTGCCCAAAATGTATGTTTGTCTCACAATTTGCTTAAAGTACCTTAATGTGCTAAGGAATTATCTTAAGTACATATTATATGTTATAATCTAGTATCATAAAGTAAAAGTGATATTGACTATACTTCAATAAAATATGCGTGTTCTCTTATCGGATGAATGAAAAATGAAAGTTTAAATCAGAAGCATTGTCCATTTTCTGAAAATTATGGTTTATTGGTAGACACATTTTAGATTATTAGAATGAGGGTTTAGAATTATCAGTTGCAACCCCATAGTAATTTAGATCTTGTAACATTCTAGATTTCAACTTGTAATGCCTTAAAATCTGGTTGCAGTGACTTAAGGTATGCTTTGTTTTGTGAAATAGAATATTGATACTATGAGTGTTTATGACGCAAGAAGACAATACAAAACATCCACCTCAACCCAAAACTTCAAATGCTTTCATTGATCACAAGCTTCCAATCAATCAATACTTTAATTTGACAATATTCACTTAGCAAATTAAACCAATTTACAACCTCACAAAATAATAGAGGCAAGTCAATCTTTATTAATCAATCACCCATTCTTGATTTTGAAATGTTGTCTAATATGCAAAATTAAAAAAAAAAAAACTATTTGATTCCTACACAGCAAAATCTTCTTTAGATTTTAATCCTCCATAAGTTTCCTAGCACAAAACCTCTATATCATCACATCATAAGTCTCATTTCTCCTCTTACCATTTAATTCCTTTATTCAAACTCGTGAACCTTCCCTCATGCTTTGTTCTTGGTAGTGAAATTTTGCTGCACTTTCATATCTTCTATTATGTCATCCCTCTTCTCTCTGACAACACTTTCTTTTCAAAGGCCATATACTTCTTCTCTTGGCTGCACACTAAGCTCTCTCTCCCTCATATTTTAGTGCCATCTCTCTCTAACTTTCCCCTCCTATGCGCCCCACATCATTCTCATTTGATTCTTTTAAATGGTGCCCTCTTCCTTAGGTCGTGCCCCTTCAGTTCACATCCTCATGTGAAACTAATCAATCCTTCTCCTATCACTAGTTGCAAAAAAATATTCTCATTAAAAAAGAATTTCATGTCTTTGAATGGGCATGCTCTCTCTTCTCTTTCTCTATCAACCTTATGAATTCCTCTTTGATTGTTAAAATTTTACCATCAATCCATAGGCACAGACCGTTTTGGTATTTTGTTGTGCCTTTATTTTCTTTTTTCTTTTTTGTCATTTGGTCTTCTTGCTATTTAATTCATTCATGCTCCCAGTCTATGCTTCCATATTTGGCATATGTGTCTAATAGGGAAGACTCAATTGATGGATGTCCATGTTCTTCCATCATATTCAAACCATGAGGATGCTGGCAAACAATAGTGGAGATTGGATTTACACTAGCCAATTGCATTTGCTTACTAGATTTTCTATCTTCACATTTCATGAGACAAAATTTCTTTGAGGTATATCCGCTTCCATCATCATCTCGTTAAAGTGTATAATTTAAGAGGTTTAGGCACTAATCAAAAGAAAGAAACCAAAATAAACCAAAATTGGAAGAAAAACAAACAAACAATATTTTTGGTTGGTGTTGATCACTTGTCTGCTTGTGTGCTCCTACACTAGTTTATATAAAGTTTATGAATTCTCACCTAATGGAATGACAAGTGTGAAATGCATGTTTGCTTCCCATTCGAATGCAAAGAGCCAATGTTGCGATGTGTTGAGCTATTTTCAACCATGGAAGGATGATGGCTTGAGATTGATGTTAATTACCTTATGATTTAACATTTTCTATCAACTACTAGGAGATTACATTCAATGTATTAACCGCCTTCTAGGATAGTAGTGTAGCTAGTTTAATTTGATTATTCCCACCCAACTTTTATTTCCATCCACGAGCCTTTATTACCATTATTGATAAGAGGAATTTTGAAAATGTGACTCAAATTAGATTGTTCTTGTTGCATTCTTGGCATTCAAATTTTTAGTGTTATTTTGAAATGTTGGTTAGGGTTAGCTGGGTTTATCCATTATTGCCTTCTATTCTTAAATTTACAAATTAACACTGTCTAAAGTGGAAGCTTGGTAGTTCAAATTAGCATAATGAGGGTTTAAATTTTTTGAAGGCAACCCCATAGTTTAAAAGACTCGTAATGAACACATTTTTAGCATATGGATGAATGTAATAATTGTTTTAACTAGTTTACCATTGTATACACCTAAAAACGGTCATGACATTTAATTAAATACCAGTTATTTAATTAATAGTCGACTACGTATAAATAAATTCTTAATTTATTTATATTGTTCACCCTTCTCTAATTCTCCAAAACTAAAATCATATTCTTCTAAATTAATTAAATAAAAAAATTGTTGAAAGCTTGTTTTATTTAATTAATCTTCACTAATCTCGATTAGGAATTCAAGCACATGTCTACAATTTTTTGTGCCACCTCACCAAGGTCACATGAAGTAAATAATTCTAATTTTTAATTAGAATTATCTTCAACTAGTTTTTAAGCACATGGCTTATTCCTCACACACTTCCACCAATTTTCAAACACATGGTCTTCTCTTCCCATACTTGAGTCTTCCATCCATTTGGCATGTTGCCCATTGGTCAAGAGATTCTTCCATCCAAATAACATGTTGTCTTTGGACAAGGGGAAAACATCTTGATTCTCTCCATCTCCACCATCCATTCTTCTTGTTCGAATCTGGACCGTTGATCATTTGCACCTCACAAGATGCTTGGAAAAGGCTATAAATACAACCCTTTGGAATTGTATTTTGCATCCACTTTTGAATAGAGTTATCATGTAGGAATATCGTTTGAGCTTGGGAGCATTATGGAGTCTTATAGTTACATCTTATATCATGTTTTGCATCATAGTTAAATCTTAGACTAACACTTTACTTCATAGTTGCATTTTATGTCATCCTTTGCATCATAGTTGCATTTTAGATTAGCATTTTCATAGTTAGAATTTGAGCATATGGAGTATCATTCTGATGAAATACCACAGTATCTACCTCAAATCATCTAACACCCCCATCCATTCATCATAGCATCACCATTTTTATCATATAGTTGCATGTAGGAATTTAGTTGGCTTGCATGTTGAATACTAATCTCACTTCTTAAGTGTCATTCTAATAGCCTTTGTGCACATAGAAATCTAAAGGCCAAAGGGTTTAAGGAATCTTTAAGAATAGAGGACAATGAGACGTTCTTGAAAGATTTTTTTTGTGGCAATTTAGAGTAGCTTCTTTGATTTGAATCTTTAATATAATTCATTTCATTAAGGTTTGTGTTGATACTAACTTTCCACATTTCACACACACACAACCATTATGGTTCAAAATACGTTTCATGTAATTTTGATCTTGTACATTCTGGGATTCAAAATTTAATAGGAATGTACATTACATATGTTTGTTGGAAACCTTAAAATTTGGATGCATTGACTTAAGACATGTTTTTTTTTTCAAAGCACAATATTAATGTGGCCAGTGTTTATATAAAGTTTATGAATTCTCACCTAAAGGAATGGTGAATGTGAAATGTATGTTTTCTACTCGTCCGAAAGCAAAGAGCTAGTGTTGCGATGTGTTGAGATATTTTCTGCCATGGAAGATGGCTTAAGTTTGACATTAATTACCCTATGGTTTAACATTTTTCAGCAACTACTGGGTGATTGCATTCAACGTATTAAACTCATTCTAGGGCACCAATGTAGTTAGTTTAAACTGATTATTCCCAACCAACTTTTGTTTCCTTCCCCAATCCTTTATTACCATTATTGGTTAGATTATTCTTGTTACATTTTCGACACTTAAATTTTTAGTGTTGTTTTAAAATATTAGTTAGGATCAATTGGGTTTAACCATCATTTCCTTCTATTCTTTACGTTTATGAATTAACATTGTCTAATGTGGAGTAAAAATGAGTCTAAAATAGCTTTACAATTCAATTTTGTCTCGATAGATTATAGCAGAGTGTGAGCTTTTCATATTCATATATGTCGTTTGCACCTACTTTAATCTAATTTTTCAGCCATGGGATTTTGTTCTTAGTGAGCAAGAATAAAGCATGTGAAAATTAAAAGCACTTACCTCATTGGTACTTACCTGCCACCCTCAGGCTTAATCTGCTTCAGGCTCGCACATTTCTGCTGAAATAATTATGTCAAGTCCCTACCAATTCCTTGCTTTACTGCTTGTTTTAATCTCCTCGGGTTGGTCTATTCCTTAATTTTCTAGAAAATTCACTGCTTTATTAGCTTTTCTGTAGATGTGGCTAATTAATTGGACTTGTAATTCTTGCACTAGCTCCTTTATTGTGAATACTTTCAATTGGAGATTCCAATCACCAATCTACCCACTTATGATAACATTTATATTGACATTTGAATCACTTTCTATTTCTATGTTTTTCACACCTTTATCTTTGTATAATTAAAGGCCTCTTAAAATCTCTTCTATTTGTGTTGTGTTATTTGTTGTCATTGGGATTTTAGTTGATAGAGATTCAACTATATGGCCTTCCACATTTCTAAGTATGTAGCCAATTCCTGATTTTCTCGGGTTACCTCTTGAGGCCCCATCAGTATTGAGCTTCAACCTTCTCCTTGGTGGTAGATTCCACTTTGCCTTTGGTCTTTTCTACTTAGGACCTAGTACAAATTGAAAGAAAGGGGGAACCTTCAACAGGTTCCAATTCTTCATTAGCTCTTTATCCCAAATTGTGAATTTAGTTTTCCTTTGCAATTTTATATGTGAATTCAACCATTCTAAAATACCTCTTTCTATATCCGATGTCAATTCACTTACTGTCTTTGACTTATCTTGAAAAATTAATTTGTTCCTTTCTTTCCAAATGTTCCATATAGTTATTGAAGGTGTTGTGTGCAGGAGCACCTAGGCTAACCTCCATTTTGTTAATTGTCAATTTTGGCTTGTATCTGACCTTAGCCAAGTCAGGGTAATAGTGTGTTTATTTTGGACCTTAGAAGGTCTTGTTTGTGTGTGGACTAGGTGAGTTAGTCACTAGGACTAAGGTCACCATAGTTTAATCATTGTTGTTAATTTTTGCTTTAATTAGCTTAGTAGCTTGGATTGAAAGTTGAGCCTTAAATGTGTTCTAAACACATCTATGTTGTTAGAAGATGCCAAGAGGTAGTTAAGGGAGTTGGTTGCTCGGAATCTAGGAGGTAGAGGTCCTAGGAGTTTGGAAGAAGGCATAATGGGAAGTTGTAAAAAGTTGTTGCAAAGTTGCATGACAACATTTGTCAGGTTGCATGCAACTTAGTTGTCTTGGATCCCCTAAAAGGTAGGAGTGTGGGATCGACCAACATCCCTTGAAACATGGAAAAAGGCATCTATGTAAGGTAATGGCTCGAAGGCAAGCAGTTAGTCTATTGTAATCAAGTTTTTGGTTTGTGTGAATAGAGAGAAGTCTGCAATTTCTGAGTTTACCGTGTGTTTTGAAGAAACAGTGATATCAAGTGGATTGTATATATTGATTTGGCTTTAGATTTGTGTTCATAAAGTAGTCTTGAGCAATTTCCATTTTGTAATCAAGTTGTTTTGAGTTGATTTGGTGCTTTGAATTCAATAGTTAAGGTTTAGAGGGTCTTCTTGTTTTGTTCTGACTAGACAGTCTTTTCATGGCTCCCCCATAAAGTCTAGCCACGGGAACTTCCTGAGATTAGATGGATATGATAGGGGAGCCAATGATCTGTAAATATTTAGCAGTAGGAGTCATGTGGAGTCGAGCAAGTATTTTTAAAATCAAACCCTAGGCGAGCTTGGGAAGTCCGGTTAGAGGTTTGATAGTGAAAAGTTAAAGAGATTGGGCAGGGGAAAGAAGGACAGTACGAACAAGTACAGTTCCAGGTTGGGTACAGGTATATCCTAACATGCCAGGAGGATTGAGATTTCTATCAATCCATTTGCTTCATATTTGAGTGAGAAAATAGAGAAGCCCTATTAATTAGGCCTTTTAGCCCTATTTACCCTAGATCATAGGAGACCACTGTACGGAGGGCACAGGGAACTGAAATCTTGTGAATCATTTAAAGGATCAAAAAGGGTGTCTGAAAGTGAAATTTTTTTGCCAGGTTGTTTGGAAAGTTTGGGCAAGAAAGTCAAAAAGGTCACTGTCAAGGGCTACAAGGAATTAGGCCTTCTCAAGGCAAATTCTTGAAATCGGTAAGAGTGAGGATTGAAGACCATCCAATATGGATCTAATTGGATGTGAAATGCATGTTTCCAGTATCTCTAGCACCCCTGCTAACAGTTCAAAGTGTTTTGTGATTTTGGCACTTAGAGTCTTCTAAGTGTAGGAGAAAGTTGCTAATTCAAATTGGTGTTAGTCTTCCTAGGGTGAAGCACAAAGTTGAGAAACTCTTGGAGAGGAGTTGAAATAGAGCTTAGTTAATGACCTAAGCCTAATCAGGACCTAGAAGCTATCAGGTTCCTGGATGAAGACAGGAAAAGTCTTCCTAGCTAGATGTGCAAGCAAACCAGAGGAACACTTACACCATATTGGTATCAGAGCCTTTGTTTGATCAGGCTTGTGATTGATGTTGCAACCCACTGAATCAGTAGGAGAGAATACACTAGAGGAAGAAAGAACCATGGTGACTAATGTTGAGTTAGCCAAGAAGGTAGAAGAGCAAGAAGAGGATAACCGGCTGCTAAGAGAAAGGTTGTCTCAAATGGAGAAATATGGATGAGATCAAGAAAAAGCGGAACCAATTAAAAGGATAAAAATAAAAGAGAAGGAAAGCGGGGAAGCAAGGAGAAAAGGAGAGCTGGACTTGGAGGAGGAAGCTCAAAACTAACAATCGCCTAGCGAAGAACAACTCTTGAAGACGCTGCGAGGGCCTTAAGTGTAGCGCTTTGGAAGAATTGCCACTATTTAGTGGACAAATGGACCCTAAAAGATTGGAGTCATGAAGCTGGATTGAAAGCATAGAAATCACTTTGAATGTGATGGTGCGCGAGAGGAATTAAAAGTTAAGGTATGAAGTCAAGGTTAGAGAGGTTTAGCTCTCCATAAGGTAAGATTATGCAAAAGAAGGTCGTTATAGAGAAACATAAATGCTCAGATCAAAGGCTCCAGTGAGTCTCGGAAGGAACGTCCGCGTCTCCTTTCTCACAAGAGGTTCCATCAGAATGGGTCACTAACAAAAGGGTATTTAAGATAAGACTCAAGTGGTCTATTCAAGAAGACATGAGCCTAGTGAACTTCAAAACCATTCAAAAATGTTATCAAATGGCCTTAAAGATAGAGGAGAAAGGAAAAAAGAAGCAAGAGCAAACCTCCAAAGGTGGAGGTAAAGGAAAAGATAGTAGAGGACAAAGGGGTGGCTATGGTGGAAGAAGTTCAAAATCAAGGGCTCAAGGAGAAATCAGGTACTCTGAGCAGCAAGAAGGAAGCTCTAGTAGAGGTGGTAGAGGAAGAGGCTCTATCTCTAGAGGAAGAAGTGGTGGACAAGGAAGGGGCAGTTACTTTGCCAATATGAAGTGTTACCACTACAATCAAATGGGACACCCAGCCTATAGGTGTCCAGAGAAAGGTAGTACTTCTCATGGAGGTGACAAGAGAACTAATCTAGTTCAAGATGAGACAAATGCAACAGAGAAACATTCGGAGGTACCATTGAATTCTGAGGAAGGTGAGAACCTCATGATGAGGAGAACTTTGATCAAAGAACCGGTTAAAGAAGAACCAAGCCAAAGGAGGTCCTGTTTAGGATAAAGTGTAAAATGATGGGGAAAGTATGTAGAGTCATCATTGACTCAGGATCTACTGACAATATTGTGTCAGAGGAGACAGTCAGCAAGCTAAAGTTGACAAGGATGCCCCACACCAATCCTTACAAGGTCACATGGCTCAATAAAGGCCAACATGTCTTGGTAAATGAACAAGCATGGGTGGAGTTCTCCATTGGAAGGTACAAGGACAAAGTCTTATGTGATGTGTTACCTATGGATGCATGCCGTGCTCCTAGGTGAACCATGGCATAATTTGATTGCCAAGCCATGCATGATAAGGTGAAGGAACTCTTGCTTTTAAGAAGGGACAAGGTGACATTCAAAATTACGATCCTTGTTAGAAGATGCAGAGTGCGGTGGCCGGAGGTCCAAAATTACTCATGGTTGTTGAAAAAGTTCTTAGAAGCCTTGGAAGAGGAGAAGGAGTTGGCATCACGGTGATGCTAAAGGCCAAGAGGTAGAGTGATGATGAGAAAGTGGCGAAGCCCGGGGAAGTTACCTAAAATACAAAAATGCTGCGAGACCTATGAAGGTATTATGGCGGTGGACAACCCGACATCATTTACCTTAAAAGAACCATACTTAAGTCATAGGATAGACTTGATACCGGGGGGCTACCCTACCAAATAAAGTAGCTTACAAGATGACCCCTCAAAAAAATGAGGAAATAGCTAGGCAAATACAAGAACTCCTAAACCAAGGTCTCATTAGGAAGAGCATCAGCCCATGTGCAGTACCCACTGTCTTAGCACCTAAAAAGGGAGGAGAATGGAGGCTTTGTACTGACTCCAGCGCAATAAACAAGATAACCATTAGGTACAGGTTCCCTATCCCTAGGACTGAAGACCTTATGGATTGTCTAGGTGAAGCTAGGTACTATACCAAGATAGACCCACAAAGAGTGGTTATCACCAGAGTGGGAATACATGAGGGAGATGGAGTGGAAAGCGGCTTTCCAAAACCAATGAGGGGTTTTACCATGATTGGCTAAGATTATGCCATTTTGGTTAGTCTAATACCCCTCCACATTCATGAGACTCATGAATGAAATCCCTCAAAATTACATTGGTAAATTTGTAGTGGTATATCTTGATGATATATTGATTTATAGCAAACAAAGAGAAGAGCACCTCAAACAAATAGAGTTGATTTTCAAGAAGCTGCAGGAGGAGAAATTGATGATCAACTTAGAAAAGTGTGAATTCATCAAAATAGAGCTGGTGTACCTTGGATTTGTACTATCACATGGCAACTTGAAAATGGACAGTAGCAAAGTGGAATCCATCCTCAATTGGCCTACTCCAAAGACAACAACAAAGGTAAGAAGTTTTCATGGCCTTGCTCAATACTATAGGAAGTTCATAAGACAATTTAGTGCTATTTGTGCTCCTATGTTGGATACCATTAAAGGAGGGGTGAAGACTAAGTTTGTATGGAATGAGCAAGCTAACAAAAGTTTTGAGTTGTTGAAAGAAAAGATAGCTACCCACCCTATTTTGGTGTTACCAAGCTTTGAGAAGCTATTCACTATTGAGTGTGATGCAAGCAATGTGGCTATTGGAGCTATCCTCAGTCAAGAGGGCAGACTGGTGGCTTTTCATTTATAAAAGTTAAGTGAAGCCAAGAAGAAGTATTCTTCTTATGACCTTGAGATGTATGCATTGGTCCAGGCTCTAAGGAAATGGAGGCATTACTTGCTTCCAAAGGAATTCATAGTGTATTCAGACAACCAAGCACTTAGTTTCCTGAATTCACAAGAGAAATTGAGTCATAGACACATGAAGTGGGTGGAATACCTGCAAGCTTACACTTTCAATATCAAGCACAAGAAAGGAGTACTCAACAAGGTGGTAGATGCCTTGAGCAAAAGAGTCCTCACCATACAGAAAATTCAGTTGAAGAGCATGGGAATAGATCATTTCAAGGATCTATATGCAGATGATGAAGATTTTGTAGACATTTATAAGGTATGTGTTGAATACAAGAATCATTTTCATAGTAAATATGTTGAATATACTTTGCAAAGTGATCTCTTGTTTAAAGGAAATCAGTTATGTGTCCCTAGAGGTTCTATTAGAGAGAATTTGATACAAGAAAAGCATAATGGTGCATTAAGTGGTCACTTTGGGATCACAAAGACTCAAGAACTTGTTCAAAGATTCTATTATTGGCCAAGAATGAATCTAGATGTTAGGAGGTATGTGGAGAGTTGTATAGTGTGTCAAAAGGCCAAAGGTACTTCTTCAAATGCAGGCCTATACCAACCACTACCTATTCCTACTAGGCCATGGGAATGCTTGAGTATGGATTTTGTAGTTGGGTTACCCAAGACAAGACAAGGCATGGATAGTGTTTATGTAGTTGTGGACAGATTCAGCAAGATGGCTCACTTTGTGCCATGTAAAACAACCAATGATGCCAGTCAAATAGCCTCTCTTTTCTTCAAAGAGATAGTAAGGATACATGGATTACCAATGAGCATTGTATCAAACAGAGACACTAAGTTCATGAGCCATTTTTGGAAGACACTTTGGTAGAGATTGGGCACTAATTTATCTTTTGGATCTGCATACCATCCCCAAACTGATGGTCAGACCAAAGTTGTAAATAGAAGTCTTGGAAATCTATTAAGGTGCTTGACCAAGGAGTATGGTCAACAATGGGATCAGTTGATTGGACAAGCTGAATATGCTTATAATGACACTGTGAACAGGTCAACAGGGAAGAGTCCCTTTGAAATTGTCTATGGATTACATCCTAGAGGAGTCTATGAGCTGAGAGACTTAAAGGATGGAGTCAAGGGAAGTGGATATGTTGATGATTTTGCTTATGCAATGTAGGAGATTCATGATACAGTCAGAAAGACATTGGCAGAAAACACCATGAAGCATAAGACCAAGGTGGATGAGCATAAAAGAGAAGTGCAGTTCAATGTTGGAGACTTGGTGATGGTGCATTTAAACAAGTCTAGGTTGCCAAAATGAGTTCCTCACAAGTTACAGATGAAGAGGATAGGTCCCTGTCCTATCTTAGCAAAGTATGGCAATAATGCTTTTAGGGTGGAGCTACCAGAAGACAGTGGACTGTCCCCTATTTTCAATATTGCAGACTTAGTTCATTATAAAGGACCACCACCAGACATGGACAAAATTCTCAAGGAAGTCATGCATGATGTGGAAGAGCTCAAGTTACCTTCTGCTACAGTCAAACAAGCTAACAGTATACTGGATACCAGGGTCTATAAGAAGACTAGAACCAAGGAATACAAGGAACATCTGATTAAAAGACATGGTCAATCTGATGCTGATGCAGTGTGGATCAAGGAATCAAAGTTCAAGAAGTTGGGCATTGATCCCAACCTACTCAATCCAGGGATGGATTAAACTCTTTTATTTTGGGGAGGATGGTGCAGGAGCACCTAGGCTAACCTCCATTTTGTTATTTGTCAATTTTGGCTTATACCTGACCTTAGCCAAGTCAGGGTAATAGTGTGTTTATTTTGGACCTTAGAAGGTCTTGCTTGTGTGTGGAATAGGTGAATTAGTCATTAGGACTAAGGTCACCATAGCTTAGTTTTGTTAATTATCTTTTGCTTTAATTAGCTTAGTAGTTTGGATTGAAAGTTGAGCCTTAAATGTGTTCTAAACACATCTATGTTGTTAGAAGATTCCAAGAGGTAGTTAAGGGAGTTGGTTGTTCGGAATATAGGAGGTAGAGGTCCTAGGAGTTTGGAAGAAGGCATAATGGGAAGTTGTAAAAAGTTGTTGCAAAGTTGCATGACAACATTTGTCAGGTTGCATGCAACTTAGTTGTCTTGGATCCCCTAAAAGGTAGGAGTGTGGGATCGACCAACATCCCTTGAAACATTGCAAAAGGCATCTATGTAAGGTAATGGCTCGAAGGCAAGCAGTTAGTCTATAGAAAACAAGTTTTTGGTTTGTGTGAATAGAGAGAAGTCTGCAATTTCTGAGTTTACCGTGTGTTTTGAAGAAACAGTGATATTAAGTGGATTATATATATTGATTTGGCTTTAGATTTGTGTTCATAAAGTAGTCTTGAGAAATTTCCATTTTGTAATCAAGTTGTTTTGAGTTGATTTGGTGCTTTGAATTCAATAGTTAAGGTTTAGAGGGTCTTCTTGTTTTGTTCCGACTAGACAGTCTTTTCATGGCTCCCCCATAAAGTCTAGCCATGGGAACTTCCTGAGATTAGATGGTTATGACAGGGGAACCAATGATCTATAAATATTTAGCAGTAGGAGTCATGTGGAGTCGAGCAAGTATTTTTAAAATCAAACCCTAGGCGAGCTTGGGAAGTCCAGTTAGAGGTTTGATAGTGAAAAAGTTAAGGAGATTGGGTAGGGGAAAGAAGGACAGTACGGAACAAGCATAGTTCCAGGTTGGGTACAGGTATATCCTAACATGCCAGGAGGATTGATATTTCTATCAATCCATTTGCTTCAGATTTGTGTGAGAAAACAGAGAAGCCCTATTAATTAGGCCTTTTAGCCCTATTTACCCTAGATCATAGGAGACACTATACAGAGGGCACAAGGAACTGAAATCTTGTGAATCATTTAAAGGATCAAAAAGGGTGTCTAAAAGTGCAATTTTTAGTTGTTGGAAATTTTTGGCAAAGTCAAAAGGTCAACTGTCCAAGGGCTACAAGGAATTAGGCCTTCTCAAGGAAAATTCTTGAAATGGGTAAGAGTAAAGATTGAAGACCATCCAATATGGATCTAATTGGATGTGAAAGGCATGTTTCTAGTATCTCTGACACCCTTGCAAGTAGTTCAAGGTGTTGTGTGATGTTCGAACTTAGAGTCTTCTAAGTGTAGGAGAAATTTGCTAATTCAAATTGGTGTTAGTCCTCCAAGGTGAAGCACAAAGTTGAGAAACTCTTGGAGAGGAGTTGAAACAGAGTTTAGTTAATGACCTAAGCCTAACCAGAACCTAGAAGCTATCAGGTTCCTGGATGAAGACAGGGAAAAGTCTTCCTAGCTAGCTGTGCAAGCAAACCAAGGAACACTTACACCATGTTGCCAAACATATTTTCCCCCAAAAAGCTTCTTTCTTGAGCTTTGGCCAACTTAAGAAAAATTCCCATATTTTGTTGCTTCTCAGTGTGGCCCAATTCAGACTTTTTAAGAGCCAGTCCCAACATTGCCTCGCATAGGAACAATATACTAGTAAGTGGTATGCATTTTCATCACTTTCTTTACCATGACACACCAACTAGGTCCTTCCATCCCAATTGACTTTAGTTTGTCACCAGTTAGTATCCTTCCATGTAGTGTCGTCCATGTGAAGGCGCCTACCATTGATAGTATCCATTGACCCCAACATAGTTTTTGTGGCCAAATTTTATCTCCTATTGTCATTTGGATTTGATAGCCAAGCTTTACTAAATATCTTCCTGATTTCGCTCGACACCAAATTATTTTGTCCTTTTTGTTATTTAAACATACTTGTCTATCTTTCATAATTTTTGTGAGCCATTTTTTGACTATTTCTTCCATTGGGTAAGAGTGGAAATTTGTCCATCTACATATTCCTTTCTCATCCATTTTTAATCAATACCTCACACATTTATCGAATTTGGTGCTAAGGGATGGGATATGGTCTTTTAACTCTAGATATTCTATGAATGGTTTATACCCCCTATGAATCTTGCCAGAAGTCAGCTTTCTTCCCATCATTAATTTTCCAAGTTAGGTGACTTGTTATTAAATTTTTATAGTTCAGCATGAAGTTCTAGACATGTGAGCCACCTTGGGGGTTTGTAATTGTAAGGATTCTCTCTGGTTCCTTGTTGTCTAGGTACTTTTGTTGCATTATTTTGCACCATATTAGTGTGGGATTCTGATACATTTTCCATATTAACTTGGAACCCAGTTCCAAGTTGTGAGCTCTTAGGTTTCTTATTCCTACTCCCCCATCAACCTAATATTTTGAAACATTGTCCCAATGGATTAGAGGTATTTTGTGCTGCTCATTTGATCCTTTCCATAAGAAATGTTTTAGGATGCTTTCCAAGCTTGCTATAACTTTTGTTGTTAGTTGCATATTGGACATTGAGTAGATTGGTATTGCAGATAAAACAACTTTGATCATTATTATTATTCTTGTGAGTGTGAGCCATTTGCCCCTCCAACTTGGGGATTTCTCTCTCCACTTCTCTTTTATTTGTTCCCATAATTTTTTTCTTATTACTCCTTTGAAAATAGGTACCCCCATATATTTGCATGGGACTACATCTATTGTGTAACCTAATATACATGTAATCCTTCTTTGTAGCGATTTCTTAGTGTTGAAGAAATATATATTTTATTTTTCTTTGTTTTTTTCTAATCTGAGGCATTAATGTATTCTTCCATAAATTATTTGATCCTTTCGGCCTCTCTAATTGTGGCTTCATTGTATAACACCATATTGTCTGCAAATTGTTGATGTGTGATAGGTTCTATATTTGGAGCTATCTATAGCCCTTTCCAACACCCCTGATTTTGATATTTTTTTATGTTTTTGCTACATGCTTCTACCATCATTACAAATAGAAAGGGGTAAATTGGATCCCTCTGTCTTAAACCATCCATTCTTTCAAAGAGACCACAAGGCATACTGTTTACTAAAACTAAATATCTTACTGTTGAAAGGTAGCTCAATATCATTTGGAGCCAGTCCTTGTAGAATCCAAACTATTCCATTATTTTGATTAAGAATATCCACCTCACTCCATTGTACGATTTTCTCATGTCTGGCTTTAACATCATGCTTTGTACCCTATCCTTATTGACTGTATGCAAGGCTTGATTTTCTAGAATGATGCTATTAGTAATATCGTGTCCTAGAGTAAAACCGATTTGGTTGGCTAAGATAATTCTTTCAAGTAGCCTCTTTAGTCTATTGGCTATGACTTTTGATATTATTTTATAAATTGTGTTACATAGTGAAATTGGACGATAGTCCCCAAGGCTAGAACATACCTCTTTCTTTAACACCTGCCAACCCAAAGGAATTAAGTAAAATGCAACCAATTTTTTTTTTTTTTTTTTAAAATGAAAAGGAGTGAACATTAAATAACATAATGTATTCATTATTCAAATTGCATGACTTAATCCTTTGAGGAACATGAGGTCATTACTTAAGAACTAACTCTTAACAACATGAAACATTTACCTAACCATTACATAAACCATACATTCATCCATCCATAAATATAATTACATCAGTAACAACAATAGAAAAATAAGATAGAATAATATCCAAAGTTATAACATCATTATGAATTCTTCTCATAACCAAGTTTACAATAAAAGTACAATGCATCAACATGAGATTACATCATAATAGCACCATGTACAATTATATACAAAACTTCCCAACTAGATGGGAGTATTACATCAATACAAAAATAGTATAAATACATAAATCTGGAACCCACGAACCAAAGAATCAACCGCTACTGCAACTCAGCACTGAAAGATGAACCTGCATAAAAGAGAGAATCCCAACGGGTGCGAGACACATTCCACCCGACCACCCCCGTGCTAGGAGTTGCTAAGGAAGGGTTCCCACCAAGACCGACAAGACAAAGACTCACAACCAGCTAATGAAAATCATACAACACATGAGACCACTCAATTTCAAACAACAACAAAAATCACCAATACAAGACAAGTGACCAATTCCAGAGGATTTCCAAAAGACAACATAAATAAGAATGTTAGAGGAGAGTGTCATCGCATGGCTTAACATGGATTCTCCAGACTACCTATTGCAAGGTGCCGCCTCCATCTACTGACGGATTATCTAGACAACCAAGTGCTAGGAGCCGCCTCCATCTATGGTTATCCAGGCTACCTATCTCAAGGAACCGCCCCATAGGGTTGCTCATGTGGAACCGTTACCTTTCACGAAGACAAGGCAACGATCATGCCAACCACGACCTTCTCAATCCCCTTTAGTCTATGGTAGCACTAAAAGGCGGATGAGGCAACAATTATCTTTTTAGTGTGTTACTACCCATCCCCTAGTTAATTATTTAAATTATCACTTATTAAATCCACTCTAACGAGGGCTATCCTGGCGCCCCTTTGTGCGCCGACCACCCACTTAGAGCCACTCCCTCTAAACACTCAACCACAAAACAATAACATCAAGGATTGTACCACATAAAGAACTGAATCAAATGACAATCAAAAGTGAGGCATGACCATCTCACCAACCACAAGGAAACACAACCACAATCCGGTACAATCCAAATGTATAACATCACAATTCTAAATTCAAATCAAAATCAAGAGTAACCACCTTACCCCACCTCTGGAATCACTTAGGTTCCTAAACAGAATTGTTAATCTCAGGTTATCCCCACAACAAATTAAAACCCAAATAATGAAACTAGAATTCCAGAAATGAAAATTTTCACGCAAAACAAAGCCAAATAGAACATTTCAGGACACAATAATTTTCACCAATTAAACAGATCATTGACTTGATAATGAACAAATTGTGGAATAACTTCATAAAAGAAAACATTTTTAAGACACAGTAATTTCCTCAATTGCTAAATCTAGAGAAATTCCATCTATTAACAAAGCATAAAAGAATTATCTTCGTTTACACAATTGCACTATGATTGCGAACCTACTTAAAAATTATCACTTTGATATTTTCAACCAGTTACATTTTAATATAAATGTATATAAATTTTCCAAGCAAAAATATGTATAGGTACATATAACTTTATTTTAAGAAAACAACAACATATATAAATAAGCTATCTCTATAAATCTTATGATAAAATTAACAAATTATCACACTATTAATTTACAATATAATTTTATTTTTTTTGAAAGGGGTAAAAATTTTATTCAATCAAATCCAAAGTACAAAGCAAAGGCTAGAGGCCCACCAAACCAAGACCACCACCAGAAAAACCAACCACCCCATTACATATTCCTATCTTCCACTAATAACCTCTCTAAGATCTCATGATAATCAGGAGGTAACTCCTCCCTTCCACTAATATCCCAGCCGTCCACATTCTCAGAAGCCCACTTCGCTAGACAATCAGCCACTCTGTTCCATTCTCTAGGGATGTGACAAAAGGAGACAGAGACCAAGGACTTACAAAGACTCAAAATCTGTTTGACAACAGAGGCTAATTGCCAACTAACATCATCCAACCTCTGGTTGTTTAGCATATCCACCACAATCTGAGAGTCAGACTCGCAAATGATCCTCCTCCAACCTAAAGAGCAGCCACGCTCAATAGCAATCTTAATAGCAAGGGCCTCCATAAGATTATTAGAGTGTCGACCCTTGTAAATAGAAAAGAGAAAAACCGCACCACCATCATTGCCTCTACCAATACCCCCGACCCCAGCATGACCAGGGTTTCCATGGGAAGAACCATCAATATTAATCTTAAGAACCCCCTCAGGGGGCGGTGACCACCTCCCATCGCGACAGACCCGTTGCCTAGCATGACGAGGTCTTCTCCCAGCAATGTTACCCCTTTTATTATCCCCCAGGTTCAAATTCCGCACCACAGCAAGATCACCCTGATCAATATTTTCAGTCATATCACACTTAGCAGAAATGGTCTCCTGAAGCCTACTAATTATCTTCTTCCACAATTGAAAACTTCCCAATTTGGAACCACAAAAAACTCTACGGTTCCTCTCCAGCCAAAGGTTCCAAAGAATCAAAACGGGCCCAACAGACCAAGCCACCTGCAAGAAAGAAGTCTTAGCCGGAGACTTGCCAAGACATTCCCAAAAATCAATTAGGGAGGTAGCATGAGTACAACCATGATGCCAAGCCTCCCACCATCTATGCCATATCTCTTTAGAAAAAGGGCAAAGAAAGAACAAGTGAGAGGTACATTCCTCACTGTGCGAACAGAGGAAGCAAATAGACGGTCCCTGAAAGCCGCGCTTGCGTAGATTATCCCAAGTGAGGCACTTCTTCTGAGCAACCAACCATAAGAAGAAATTACATTTGGGCCAAGAAAAGTTGTCCCAAACCTTCTTCCACCAATTCACCTCAGTGGGACCATGTAAGTTCTTGTCAAGCATAGCATAGCCTTGAGCAACTGAAAATTTGCCTTTTGGGCTCGGACTCCAAGCCAAAACATCCCTCTCATTAAGGGAGCTGCAGAGCCTGTCCTCCAAAACTCTAATAAGAACAGCACGATCCTCATCTGAACCACCCATGGGCCACTCCTGCGGGTCCTTCCAACAAGCCACCATCGCCTGACCAATTCGCTTGAATGTTTTAAAATGCTCCACCTTAACCCAACCCGCCTCAGAAAAGATATGGCACAGAGGCCAAAGCTGAGGGAAACTAGAAAGAATGGGAGGGTGGCCATCCCAAGAGTCCTGCCAAAATAGCACATCAGAGCCTCTATTGCAAATCCAGAAGAGACCCTCCTTAATCAGCTGAGCGCCCTTCTTAAGGGTATCCCAAATACAAGAACCTTTACCCAACAAAGCAAGCCGCGGCACATCAAGGCTATCAGCACCAGGAAGATACTTGTGAGCAAGAATCCTAGCCCAGTCATGATCCTGATTGTTGCACCACCTCCAGTATAGCTTGGCAGCCAAGGCCGTGACAACAAGAGCCATAGACCGAAGACCAAGGCCTCCAGCATGCTTCGGCCTACAGACACACTCCCACTTGACTAAACTCCACTTCGAGGAGAGAAGGTTGCCAGACCAAAGGAATTGCCGAGACAAAGCATCAAAATCCCTCACAAAGGTGGAAGGGGGAACCTGCACACAACACCTGTAAATGGGGAGAGATTGCACCACAGTCTTTAGGAGAACCACTCTCCCAGCAGAAGATAACCATCTGAAAGTCCAATGACTAACCTTACTCCGAAATTTTTCCAAAATTCCCTGCCAGTAATCTCTACGTTGAGATCCCAAAGCCAAAGGGATCCCAAGGTACATTAAGGGAAGAGAACCAATCTGAAATCTAAGGATCCTAGCAATCCTACTTTGAATAAGTCGAGGGGTATTAAAGAAATAAATGGATGATTTGTCATCATTAATGCACTGACCTGATGCCTTCAAATATATGTCTAAGGCACTCCTGAAGTTCACTGCCTCACTAATTCGAGCCATGCCCATCAATGCAGTATCATCCACAAACTGAAGATGAGAGTAGGATGGAAGAGAATTGTTCCAGCTCCAACCTTGGATAAGACCCTGCCTCACCTGAGATTTAATGAATCTTCCCAGACCCTCCGCCATGATAATGAATAAATAAGGAGATAAAGGATCCCCTTGTCGAAGACCTCGGGAAGCACTAAACAATTCTGAAGGCTCCCCATTAATGAGAACAGAGAAGGAAGATGAAGTCACACAGCTAAGAACCCAATTCACCCACTCCACATCGAAGCCAAAAGCCAAGAGAATTTTCTGTAAGAACTCCCAGCTCACCCGATCATAAGCTTTAGCCATGTCAAGTTTCATAAACATAGCTTTCTCCTTAGAGTTAGCCATAGAATGAATAGCCTCCATAGCAATCACAACACCATCCAAAATTTGTCTTCCTTCAACAAAACCCCCCTGCTCAGGAGAAATCAGGGAACCAAGGAGTGGTTTGAGTCTCTCCGCAATCAATTTGGTGATGATCTTGTACACAACATTACAAAGCGCAATAGGTCTAAATTGAGCCAGCTGATTAGCCCCCTCCTTCTTAGGTATGAGAGCCAAGAAAGTAGAATTCATGGCCTTGAGCATCTTTTTGTTCTTGTGAGATTCTTGAACCACCGCCAGGAGATCAAACTTTATTATTTCCCAGAACTCTTGGAAGAACTCAATAGGAAACCCATCTGGGCCGGGAGCCTTACCTTTTTTCATGTTAAACACTACTTTCTCCAATTCAGGTAACAATATAGGATGTAAGAGTGCCCCATTCATCTCAGCAGAGACTAGGTGGGGAATACAATCCAAGATGGCCCTCTCCTCATTCCTAGTTGCAAGATCCTCCCTAGAAAAAAGGTTTGAAAAATAATTGACCGCAGCCTTGGACATATCAACACAAGAAGAGAGATGAGCCCCTTCAGGCGAAACCAAAGAAGAGATAGAATTCCCCTGCCTCCGAGCCTTAACCGAATTATGAAAGAAAGCAGTGTTCCTATCCCCTTCCTGAAGCCAATCAACACGAGATTTTTGCTTCCAAAAGATCTCCTCCCGAAGCTCCCACTCTTCTAAACCCTTCAGAGCCAAGGACTCAGCTATACTTAGATCAGAGGTCAGCCCTTGGTCACGAATCATATGAGTGATGTTATCCAACTTGGACTGAGCAGCCATCTTCTGGGCATGGAGGTTCCCAAAACATTGGTTATTCCATCTCTTAAGCCTGTACTTCACATGCTGAAGCCTCTTACAAAAAGTAAACATGGCTGTCCCATGTGGAAGCATCCCCTCATACCACCAATCCAACATAAGATCATGCAAAGACTGATCCCTTAGCCACATTAACTAAAATTTGAAAGAAGGGTTTTTGGTGACTCCATACGTGGTGACAGAGAGCTTGATAGGCCAATGGTCGGAGCCTCTCCAATCAAGAATTTCTGAACTAGTGATCAACCTACTGTTCATCCAATAGCAGGAAACCAAAATCCTCAGTCTTTTGAGATAGCCTGACCTGCCTC
>VDFB02049646.1:0-10185 GCA_007258455.2 Sequoia sempervirens
TTTCATTTTGAATCATGATTGACTTTATTTGATAAACCCTAAAGGACTAACCTAGTGCCTCAAGGGCTCATCGATTGATGGCCTTGCCTACATTATACACGTAGAGGCAATGTAGTTTGATTGGACTTGGACTAACATGACTTGACACTAACTCTGTTTTTGGGATTTTTGAAGGTTACTTGGATGTTTTTGGATTTTGACATGTTTTGATTTTTTTGGATTTTTGAAATGTTCTGAGTTTTTTTGGATTTTTGAAATTTTTTGATTTTTATGGATTTTTGAAATGCTTTGATTTTTTTTAATTTTTGATATAGTGACCTCTAAAATCAAGTGTAGAATCCAATGAAGATGTAGGTTAAGGACTTTCCCCCAGTCGGATATAAGACCAATTTATTAGGGATGGCATGGGGTAAGCTTTTTGCAAGTGGATATGAAAAGCGAAAGACGTGAGATGCCAATCATTACAAGTTATGGGAAGGACACAAAGCATTATTATGGATAACATGAAAATGGTGGAGGCGATATTATGAGTGAAGGTGGAAAACCAAATAGAATGATGGTAAATGATGGAGTGAATATTGACTGCACATGGCACCTGTTTGCCAAGTTTTCAGCATGGTACTTATCCAAAACACCACTAAAGTGGTTTTCACTATTCGATGAATTATTTCTCTTTACTATTTTCTTAATTTTTTAATTTTTTTGTTGTCACCAAGATGCCTGTTTGCCAAGTTTTCATCAGGGTATTAATTTTTTATTTTTATTTTTGTATTTTTCAAGTTTTGACATGGCTCTCTATCTCTGAAGTTAAGTATAAAATTTGTGCAAGTGCAAGTTGTTGACATGATCTGACAATGGTTCACCTTCAGGAGTTGAAAGTTTCAATAAGCTCCTTGAAGGCGTATACTATCATGACAATATAAGGACCCAACCAATTTGGTTCAAACTTTCTTGGCCATGCCAAATGAAAGGATCTAATCTAAATGAAGGGTGTGAATGATGGATGCAAAGGTTGATTGATGTGGAAAATGAAGGGAGCTAGGGGCCACCGAGCCTCATACGAAAAGGAGATTAGGTGACCAATGATTTATAGTATGTGAAGGGGTCGTCATCAAAGGTCCATCGAGAAACATTGCCAAAGGAGATGGAATGATATGATGGATGGGTGGATATGGATGGATGCAATGGAGTGTATGGCTTGAGTGAAAGTGATGAGGAGGAAGAATATGGATCAACAAGCTCTTCTTTTGACATGTTGCTTTGATAGATGCCCCTAGTTATTTTCGATGAAGAGGCATAATTAGAGATAAAAAAATTCATATTTTCATTCTTGACTTGTATTTTATATTTGATTTTTCCAACAGCTTTTTATTTTGACTAGAGGACTTGATCTTTCTTTCTTTGTATTATTTATTTTGATTCTAGATCTCCTTTAAAAGAAGGAATTTTCACCTTTTCTTCTTAAGGAACTACTTGTTGATCCATATCTATGAGGTGGATGGACGTGAGTGAGATGGATGAGATAGTTGAGGTGTTAGGAATGTGTGATTCATGAAAAATCTTGACGATGCACTCAATGGGTTCTTCAGGATTATCCTTGTTGGTACTGATAACATCAAAGGAAGCTTGCACATCCTTAATGAATTGGAACGACGACTTAGTAGAGGCAATATTAGGGGATGTATCTCCTAACCCAGGATGGTCAGACTGGAAGGACAATTATTCAAAAGATGGAGTGGAAGGAAAAGAATCATGATGTGGAGAAGGATGATCTTGCACATCCTCAATAGGGTCTTGGATAGATATGGTGAAGATGGAGGTATCATCAAGATCCAAAAAATTTTCAATCCAAGCATGGCCATCTATTTGCATATTTTTTGAAGCTGACTTAAAATCATTCTTGGAAGCTTGGATATCCTTAGCAGTATTAACACTTTCACCTATGGATGAACTGTCCATACAATACTCTCCACATCCCATGTCATGGACCTAGATCTTGGTTTTTTTCGGTGCAGTAAATGAAGTAGATGACTTGGTCAAGGAGGATGGATCAATATAATGTGAGGAGGTGGAGGAAAAAGCTTCCTAGTTGATAGGCACTTGAAATTCAGTAGTCCCTCTTAGATTACTGCAATACTGAAAAAAGGTCAAGATCGCCAACAATTTTGATCTCAGTGCCATTGTAGGGAAACTTTAGGCATTGGTGGTAGGTGGATGATGCAACCTTCATAGCATGAATCCATGGTCAGTCAAGGAGAATATTGTAAGGGAGATCCAGGTCCAACACTTGGAATGTGGTTTCCAATATTGCGGGCCCAACTCTAATTGGTAATGTTATTACGCCTTTGGAGGAACGTTCTTCATCGTCATAGGCTTTTATGATAATGCTCTTTTTTGCATCCACACAAGATTTAGAGGAGACTAATTCCTTAACTAGTTTAAGAGTGCAAATATTTAATCCCGCTCCATTGTCTACCAAAATTTGTCTAATTTTATGTTTATGGACATAGACTTCTAGGTAAAAGGGGTCATTATGATTGGGCTTTTGAGATGAAAAATCTTGGTCTAAAAAAGTGACATGGTGAGTTTTGGCTAAGTATCCCACAATTTCTTGGAAATTATTGAAATCAAGATCGATTGGTATGGAGGTGTCTTGTAATGCTTTGTCAAGAATAGCTTTTTGCTTGAGGGATATACAAAGTAACTCAAGGGTGGATATTTGAGCAGGTGTTTTTCCCAAGTGGTCTAAGAGGTTGTATTGGGACTTTTTTTGTTGCTTATGGGGAGAACCTTGTAGGGTCACCTTGGTTCATCATGTGTTTACTGCATATTCTAGTGGATTTTTAATGGTAATAGTATTGACCTGGTCATTTGCGGCTTGAATATGATGTATAGTATAGTCATGCTCAACACAGGTATAATTAGCTTATTGGTCTTTGCACCCGAACTAGAGGCCTTACCTATCCCATGGTCTTGCAAAGGATTCTTAAAAATGGTATGATCATTATTGGAGGTCTATTGTTAACTATCGACTTCTATGACACCATTTTCAATTAGGTCATGTATTATGTTCTTGATTTGTATGCTTGATGAAGTTTTGTGTCCTTTGATACGGTGATAACACAAAAGGAATTTTCATCCCACCACAGAGGTTTGAATTACCCTGGATCATAATGTTGCGGGTTGGGCAATTGAATTACCTTGGACTACAAGAGTTGTTTTAGGATGGATTCAATTGGTTCCCCTAAGGGAGTGTACTTGCGTCTTGTTGGAAAATTCCTTTGAGGTCTTTGTTCTTGGTTATTTTGAAGGGTGTTTGTTGTTTGGTCAGGGATGCTGGTGGGTTTTTTGATGTATTGGGCCCTTTAAGTGTGATCGCAGGACCAACATGTATAGCCTTTGTGTTGAAAACTTCATCATTTGTGACAATCTTATTGCGGGCCCAATATTTACTTTTGTCATTGGAGGTACCTTGGGCATTCTATTTTTTGTTAAATGTCTTAAGTTCCCCTTTCTCAATAAGGGCTTTCTCAAGTATCATTCCCTTTTCCACTAGCTTAGAAAATTTTGTGCAACAATGGTCTTACAATTGAAATTTGAGGTCTTAGAGCAGTTTTCTATGAACATGAGAATCTTTTGTTTCTTAGGAATATTGACAAGACAACGACTAGCCAAGATCCTCCATCTTTGGAAGAATGTTATGAATGAATCAACTTCTTCTTTCTTTTATGACATAATGTGGCTATGGTGATGTAATTTTCAATGTTATAAGCAAAGTGAGTGATAAATTGGTTGGCTAGTTCATCCCATGTTCTTATGTTGGAAGGTAGATGGGGAAAAAAATTGAGTGTCTATCCTATGAGACTCCTAGGAAACAATCTCATGAGATATGTATGTTTGGATGCAATGTCTATCAAATCCATGTGGAACTCCCTTACATGTTTAATCAGATTCCCCTTTCCTCTATACTTGGTCAAATTTGGCATGATATAGTTGTGAGGAAATAGAGGCATGTATATGATTTTGTCAAAGGGGTATGGACATAAATCTTGTGTTGAGTAAGTCTTTTTTGTCAATATTTGCATGTTTTCCACTTGTTTCTTCAATGCAAGCATTTTATTGGCTAAGACATCAACTTTTGTAAGGGATGAGTCCACTACATTCTTGACAACATTATGATATGGGCCCATGTTTGTGTTTTGCAATCCAATATGTTAGCTGGATGTGTGTGGTATGTTTAGGTTTGGAATGTTTTGGGTGAATGAAGGAATTTTATTTTGGATATGTGGGGTTTGAGTTTGGATATGCAAGGTGAAAGTTGGAATTTGAGGGATATGTGAGGTATTCATATTGAATTGTGTTTGAAATGGATTGGGAGTATTTTGATCTTGTGTGCTTTGGTTACCATGTTGTTGGAAAGGCCCTTGTGTGTTTGTTTGTAGGGGAATGCTTGTGGTAGGACCTTATGTGTTTTGGTTTCCATGTTGTTGGAAAGACCCCTGCCTATTTTTTTGTGGGGGAATGCTTGTGGTAGGACCTTGTGACAATGTATTGGTGTTGAAATTGGTGTTTGGTTGTGGCTTAGGTCCACTAATATGAACCTTTCACATTTTTTTTCTACCAAAGGGATTTGATGATGATGCACCCATGGCCTTGGATGGTGATAAAAATGGATTAAATGTAGTGCCAAAGGGTTTTGTCATTACTTGTGTCATAGCTTCTGTCCCAAATAGTGTCATGTGGATTGTTGTAGAATCTTGTGTTGATCCTCCTAATAACATAGTAGCATTTATTTGTGGGATAGAACATTTAGGAGTAGATGTATCATGTTTGTTGAAAATTGAGGTGTTTATGTAGCTTAATACTCTGTAAGACTTTATGATTGCTGATCTAAATATGTATTCTTTGTTATAGATTCTTTGTGGGTGATTATCTAATTAATTCATTTTATCATTTGTAGAATGAAGACAAAAGGTTGTAGAAGAATTAGACAGGATATTAGAAGATACACAACATATACAATGGAGAAACCCTTTCAGGAAAAAACTCCACCAAGAATCAATGTATTATTTAATCTCTGAAGTAGATTACAATAATTCCAATCCTTGCTTGAGAATACTTATTTTTCCTTCACCAAATCTTCTTCACAACCTACAATAAAAATAATACAATCTCTCTTCAACTTGCTTGAGATAAATAGGCAATAATCAATTTTGTAAACTCCAAAGAGTTACAATTACAAAGCTCAATCCCTATCTCACAAAAAGGTACACCTATCTCTTGCAAGTAGAGTTCTACCATGAAGAATAATGCCAAAACATGAGCTTCATCCATTTGGGCGTCCCAAACTAAAGTCACAATTGGACCTTGATTATGTAGATATCTTCAAATCTTATCCTCAAAGTGGGCACCCAAGAGTGGGCCCACTTAATTTATCCTTCTAAAATATCTTAGCATGCAAAAGAGTTAACTCCAAGAAGCCAACTTGGGCACCCAAGGTGGGTCCAATTCATTCTTTGTTAACTAAAACATATCTCTCCACCATTCATGCAAGAATGGCCATCCCTTGTTAACTGAAGGTAGTCACCTGTTATCTATCATGCAACTCAAGTCATTAGTCATGCATTCCAAGTTAACTAAAGTCAACTAGCATTCAACTAAAACTAACTGAAGATAACTGAACCATAACTGAACTGAACTAAACCGAACTAAACTGAACTAAACTAAATTGATTCTGAATTGAACTAAACTAAACTAAACTAAACTGATCTGAACTAAACTGAACTAAACTTCATGCATGTAAACATCAATCCCTAGCTCCTAAGATCTTTACATGCATTCAAAAGTGTTATCTTTTACTCCAAATAGTTAACTTAACTCAAGGTGAGTTCCACCTTCCATGTGGGTGCCCCATGTGCTCCTATTATTTAGGAACTCATCTTGGACACCCTCACATTCTCCTATCATTTATAATTAATTACAAATGTCAATTAACATGATTATTTCATTCAAAATTAATCTATTTCTAATCTTATTGTTTGAGAACACTTTCCAAGGACTTAAGAGATACATGAAATAAATAATGTTTTAGGGTTGCAATTAAATGGCATCCTATTTCCAACATTCTCCCACTTGACATTATACATCATAGTTATTCTAAACAAGGAATAATTATTATAAATCAAGTACAGGACTTAAGGCCAATGGCCTTCCTGCACCAACTAATCAATCCATGCCAACTTCAAATGCAACCTACATAATCATGAAGCTCCAAGCAAATGATTAAAACCAAGAGAACTTATCTATAGGAATTGGTTTCATAATATAATCTGCAACATTAATTAAAGTGTCAACTTTCTCAATTAATACCTTCCCACTCTCAACCATTTCTTGCACAAAGTGATACTTAACATCAACATGCTTAGTACAAGCATGATACATAGGATTTTTGGATAAACACATAACACTCTGACTATCACATTCAAGTTTAACTTGCAATTAAAACCAATACCTTTCCCAAGTCTCTATAACCAAACTGCCTCTTCGGAGGCATGTGTAATCACCAAGTGTGTTGAACTCACGTTCAACCAAGGTGTAGGCTCCTCAGTCTTTTCAGTTGAAAAACCATTTCTTGCTAGTTGTAGACATCTAAATTTAATCACTCCCATATGATTAAATTTACTCCCTTTTCGTCTACCATATTAAAATATTAATTTATTAAATTAATATTACATCTTTTATCTCATATCTGTGAAGTATTTGATTTAATAATTAAATGCTTTATCTTTCACCTTCTTCCTCTCTAAATTAAATAAATACACTAATTTATTTAATTTAGTCATTTTTCCCCTTTTGATTTAAAACCAATTTAAAATTCTTCACTTTCTCTCTCCTTGTCACATCCTCCATAATCTTGCCCTAATCTGAATTAATTTAATTAATTCATGATTATGATGTGCATCCTCTTAATCAAAGATTAATGTCACATCCTCCTACATTTGTCACTTGCCTCTAATCTTCTATTAATTAGCCTAATCCAATATTTGCACAACCTTAACCAAGGTCATTAGCCAGATTTAGCACCACTTTTTAGCCATCCTTTGCATTTACCTTCTTTTGGCATTGACCCCCTTCCCCATGTGAATTTTTAATTCACATTTATTTATCCTAGATTCCCCTCCTTTATATGTGAATTTTTAATTCACATTCCATCCTTCCAAGGCTTCTAGAACCTTGGACTTGTCACAATCTCCACATGTGACCAAGTCCCACCTTTTTGGAGCCCACCTTTTACCCTTTAGATCTTCCTAAGAATGTGAATTTTTAATTCACATTTATATCCCCAACCACCTTTCCTTTTCCCATGTAGATTTTTGAGGAATTCCAAAATTCCTCAAATGTCCCTTTCACTCCCACTTGGGGACAAGGAATCCCTTTTTGAGGAAATCTCCTCACTCCCCAAGGTGCTTGTCCTTCCTCCACCTCATGTACCTTTTTGACACCTCACTTACATCTCATCTTCTCTTGGCCACTTCACCATCCACATGTCAAGATGTGAGGGCTTGTGGGCTCTCAACCCACCATAGCCCTTCATCTTGGCCTTGTTGGATGCATCTTGACCGTTGAATTCTCTAGAGAATTCAAATTCTCCTATAAATACCCCCTCTTTAAGGGCATTTTCAACACTTTGATTTTCATAACTACATGCTGCCAATTTGCCTTCACTATCATCTAGCCATCATTTTTGCACATTTAATCTTGCATTTAGCCACTCAAGATGCCATCTAAGGAGCACACAAAATCATCCCAAGCAAGGGCCAATCAAGGAGACATCAATAACAAGGAAGGTGAAATCGTTTGCATCTTATTTTATCCATTTTCCTTCTTGTTTCATCACTCTTTAGGCTAATCTTGAAGTGTCCTTTGTCTTTTATCATTCGCATTTTTAGTTATTTTGCACTAGAGTAGGAGCCAAAATTCTTAGGATCCATTTAAAATACCGGTGGGACCCTGGCGGGTTCTTGCATTTAACATTCATCTTTGCTAAGTATTGAAATGCCCGAGAAAAAAGGTCATGAAGAACGACACCCTCCTTTTAGAAAGGTAAACGCCCTCGCTGCCTTGAAAGGTAAGCACTTTACATGAGAAGAAGGCGAGCGCCCTGCTGCTTTACCGCGAAGACACCACCTCTACCTTCGCAAAAAGGCGAGCGCGTATGCACGCTATAGAAAGAAGCTGGCTGGCGCCCTCTATCTGAAAAGTTTCATTTCTTCTAACAAGTTTGTTGCAATTAGGGATATATTTAGAAAAAAATTCTAACACTTTTCTTGCAGTGGGAGGGGCACAACTTTCCTTTTTTTCTTAAAAATCTGATAAAGTTTGTTGCAGAAAGGCTAAAGCGCCCTCTAACCTCTTATTCTGACGCCTCTAACTGTAATTGCGAGAAAGGCGAGGCGCCCATTTTGCTGCCGAGAAAAGCGGAAGCACCCATTTTGCTTTCTTGAAGGCATTCCCTATTTTTATATGAGAAAAGTGAGCATTATTTTAACTGCCAGAAAAGTGACACCCAAAATAGCACAGTTTGGAAGGTAAAACAGTCATTTTGGCTTCATTTTTGCTCTCATTTTTTGCTATTGTCAAGTAATAACCCTCTAACATTATTTTGGCAAGGATATTGGTGTTTGTTGCTAACGTTTTGCAGCATATTAGGGTGTAATTGATCAAGAACGAAGAAAAAGATAGCTAACATTTGTTTGCAGGGCCATCTATTTGATCAGATCTGCAAAAAATTATCCTTGTTGTTCTGGAACATAGTCTAATTAGGGGGAATAAACTTCATTGCTTGCTATGATTGTTTATTCTTGTGTTACCCAAGGGGGCATTAATTTGTTTTCACTTTCCCCTTGCACTTCGTGTGAGCCTGGGGAGTAGTTGGAAATGGTTAGTGTCTTCTTTTAGTGGGACTTGCTTGGAGATTTCATCACCCCAAGGGATGATCCCAACCACATGTACTAGTGGGGTATATAAAGGGGGGAGAGCCAAAGTTGTACCCCAATCGATCCGCGTCGTAATTGTGAGGCGTCGAAGGCCCAGGAGTGATACCTAGATAGACGTGAAGAGTTGGTCTGAGCCTTTCAGTATCTTGCTGGGGTTCCCGACTCATGCTTGTGACAGACTGGTGTTCACGGTTGTGCCTCACGTACCGAGAGTATATCAAGAACTCCCTAGAAGCCTTGTGCATCCTAGATTAAGACCTTGCCTAGCCATACCCTTAATATTAATCATAGGATTGTGCTTGCTTGAAGTGTTTCTCATGAAAAATCTATGAAATCTTTGATACTTTGGCCTTACTTTATCATTTTGCGTCCTTTCCATAGCCTTTACCATCAAAACCAAGCTCTGTCCTACTGCAAAAAGGTGGAAGCGCCCCTAATTCTGCTGCAGAAAGGAGGAAGCGCCCCTGTTTCTGCTGTAGAAAGGCGGAAGCGCCCCTGTTTTGCTGCAGAAAGGCGAAAGCGCCCCTGATTCTGCTGTAGAAAGGTGGAAGCGCCCCTGATTCTGCTGCAGAAAGGTGGAAGCACCCCTGTTTTGCTGTAGAAAGGTGGAAGCGCCCCTGATTTGCTGTAGAAAGCTGTCAACGCCCCTGACTTTGCTGCAGAGGGGCAGATTTTCCCTCCTGAACACCCGAAATTGCCCCATTTGGATCCGTTTAGCCTCTAAACCATCATTTAATCATTATTTCATCATACTAGGCCTTCATTTTGTCACTCTAAGCCTCCCAAAACCTCCATTGGGTCCGTATAAACCTTCATTCTATCGTTCCAAGCTTCCATTTGACCATTCTAAATCTCCACTCATTCTCCACAATCATCTTCAATCCACCCGTTCATTATAATTTCCTCGTATTCCATTCAAAAGTCCATACCATCACCTAGCAAACATCATAATTTTACCGTTTACATCACCAAACACCACTCATAACCAAACCTCCTTAACCTTGCTTTACAAAGTGGTTACCCAAATTGACCATAGCACTTGAATTTGATTATTAGCCTTTAACTTTGACCCCAATCAATTTGCTTCCATCTTGAGGTGAATTCGGTGGCATAAGTTATCATCCTCAGCCCAATCAATCCATTCCTATCCTAAGGTGGATTCGGTGCCATGATCATCCTCTTAATCAAT
>VDFB02049647.1:0-68149 GCA_007258455.2 Sequoia sempervirens
TGCTCATGATGTATGGATCAAGTTTATATTCCATGTTCTTCTTGTGTTTTGGACCTTGTTGCAAAAGTGACCTCTAAGGTGTTTAGGACCAATGATGAGATGAAGGATGAAAGGGGTGAATGATATGGGTGTTGAATTTTTAAGGACTTTGGATCAATGCTAGACTTTTAGGATTTGATTTTGATTGGTTTGATTTGGATAATGAACTTGTAAACCCTAAGATGTTAGATGTTATCTTAGGATGAACTTGTTCAAAAGGTTGATAATTAACCAAGTGTGTGAGGAAGGATTCATCCACACACACCTAACTCAATAGATGATTTTGATTTGGTTTAAGGATGTACCCAAGTCTAGATAATGATGTTTCCAAAGCTCTAAAGTTGTTTGTGGGATGAGATGATAAATGGTTGGAGTGGATGAAGTGTTTGATTTGATCCTAAATGAACCTAACAAGGACTTTGTTTACAAGACCAAGATAGTGAAGAACATGATTTTCCCTAAGAGTATTTCAAACCAAAAAACCAATGTTTGCATGAAAACCATATGACCAAAAGATACCAAGCACATGTGTGGGGTTCAATTGTTTCTTAACTTTGCTTAATGAGTTCCTTTTACCACAAACACTCTCTTGATTAGGTTTCAAACTAAATGTCTAATGCCCCAATTTCTTCTTATCCTGCAAAGTACATTATGTGGAACTCAAGGAAATCAAGGAAAATGTTACCTAATGTTGACTTTAGTAGGAAAATTGAGATATAAATCCAAATGCTTAGAGACCTCTAGGGATAGAAACCCTAGGGAAAGCAATAACACTTGAATTTTGTCAAATATATTTGCTTCCTAAAGGGTTTGCATTTTGATGAAAATGTTGAATGTTTGTTTTCCCAATGTTTATGATCAAGCAAAGTATTTTGTTTCCAAGAACATGCACAACCCTATGGATATTTGAGACAATATTTGTTGAGTCCCCACTTGGACAAGTCCAGCTACGCCTACTTTCAACGAATGGTTAGATGCTTGACCACATAGGCTTCCCCCTTATAGTGCACTCGCTTCTCGGGTCAGCCAAGCATCAGTACCCATGAATCTACCATGGCATACTTTCCATTTCTAATAAAAGTCATAAAAGTGTGGGGCAGCTTTAGAACGACTGTTCTTGCACCAACAAATAGATCAAGGATTTTGGCCTTTTCTAAACAAGGGTTTTAATGCGGGCATTCTATTTGTGGGGGACCATCCATGTGGCAAGAGACCATTGTTTCCCTTCTCATCGGAATAATCCTTGTGATACTTACCTTTCCTCAAGTATCAAACCAGTTGGAAGTCGCTTAGTTTTAGTGTGTTTCCAGTTGGGTCATTCCCTTGGGTGATTACTTTTTCCCACAAGGTAGGCCCTTTAAGATAACACAAAAGTGATCAAACACATCCATAGTTTGATCAATATTTGTTGAGAAACAAAGAGAGAACACACGCGATATGTTCCACTCACACTTGTAAGATTTGTTGAATTTTAGGGTCCAAATTGAAGTGTGTAGGCAATCACTTACACAACTTAATATCACCAAAATTCTTTTGATTCTCAAGATCGTCGTGAGGTGCGAGAGAAGCGTATAGGTCTTTTGATGATATTATTTTGGGTAAGTGATTACAAAAACAGAGATGCACATGTTCATTTTAAATCCTCAAAGCAATGATTTTATTCCTTTTAAAGCTCCAAAATGAAAGATGAAAGTTGTTTTGTTCAATTGTTAACCTTAAACAAAATCTAGTAATTTTTCCTAAAGTTATTTTTAAGCCCTTTGTAGCAAAAATGAAATCTTTTGTAGTGTTATTTTTAGAGCCTAGAAAGAAGTGAGTTGGTGTAAAACAAAAAACGATAGCAGAAAATGGAAGCTCTAAGCATTTAAAAATGCTTTGTTGATTTCAAGTTTTAATGCCCATTTTTCTTCAGCTCCAATATGCTTTTTTTCGCTCGATTCCAATGCTTGTGTGTCAAAAGTTCCTTGTGCAATCAAAATCCCTCCTATAAGATAAAAAGACAATCATGCGATGATCAAGTTATTTAATTTTTTTTTAAGCGTTCACTTCAAACAATGGAATGATTTTAAATGAAAACACTAATGATTTCAAACTAATAAAATGAATCATTAATTAGAGTCCTGATTTGCAAATAGATAAATATTTACAAAAATTTAAGTAAGATTTCAAATCCCCTTCACTTAGCCTATAAAAATTCATAAATGAGCAACGCCAATTAATGAGGATACTTGCAAAAACATAAATGAGTGACTTCAAGATATAAATGTCATCTATGATTTTACTCTATCGATGCCATATTTTCTTCACCTTCCTCCAAGAAAGTAAATGTGAGATATGATTGAATACTCTTTCAAGCGAAGTATTTACGAAATGAGTTTACTTTCAAATGGAATTTCAAATATATTCATAAGTGTGTGTGGAAGATACAACCAAATACTTAACCATAAACTTAAATCCCACAAAGATTATGATATCCCTCAAGAATCATCGTATTCATTGCAACGCTTGGATAATGAATGAAGTGTAAACCCACTTTATTACATTGGAGAGAAACTTGGTAGGATATCTCAGGAGCCTAGTTAAACCACAATAAATATCAATCTCACGATTTTCTAAAATACACTCAATATCGATCTCAGAATTGTGTAAAATATTAATATTTTGTTGGAGGTCAATACTTATGGTGTGAAGTGATAGCCAATAAATAAGTAGAGAAGGACACGGCTAAAAATTTCTGCGAACAAACTAGGTAGATCTACAAACAGAGACTTTCGCACCTAGAAAGGAAGATCGTGGGCCATTTAACTAATTAAAATTATCCAAAGTAAACAAATTGTTACGTGATTCCATGAAGATTCACTAGATTGGTAGACTTGAACAATGTGATTCAATATTTGGACTTTTCAATATGTAAGATTCAAAGTCCAATGAAAGTTATAACTCATGATGCAAAGTCTAAGGTCAGTCGAAGGGAATAAATTAAAGTCATCTTCACCTTCATTTTCATCTATATTGACTGAAAAAAGTGAAGCCTTCCAAGCCTCTATGTTGTCTGCAAGCTCTCCGAAACTATACAATGCATGACAAAGTCTAGGAAATCGTTGTTACTCAGACTACCTAAATGCTAAAATGATCAATACCACCCATGTGAAATCCACACATATTTTAACTAGACATGAAGATAAGTCAAATCTGAAACTCGTTCACTAAATGTCCCACTATGGCAGTCATATTTCAATAGACTTTGACAGCTTGAAAAAATCAAAATGCAAGACATGAAAGAAGCAAGTTCTCATAATAGGACAACTGCATATAACAAATAAGTTATGGTGTAATAGGAAGCATTGCAATGAAGACACGTTATGGGAAAGAGCAATTAAAGATTATTTAAAGAAGAATAATGTGAAGAAATTCTCTACAAAGTATGATCTAACATACTTAAAAATTCTTAGTACTTGTATTGACTAAGTGTAGGAAATTTGTTCGAATCTCTTGCCAGTCAGATTTAAACTACAATAAATTAACACTATCTCACTCTAAAATTCACAGGGACTCACAAAATTACAAAACATAGCAAGATTAGTCTAGAACTAAGATTCCTATTTCATGTGATAGAAAATAGAATGAAGTAACAATGTTCAAATACAAAAAAAATAAAAATGAAATGCATTAGTTCAACCCTCCTTCTAGCGCCATTTTTTAGATGCTAAAAATATGAAAATGCTCAAAACAAACAACTATTAACATTGTTAGTTAAATTAAGCAAATCAAATAGAACATCCCTATGAAATACTTAATCATGTTAAAATATGCAAAAAAAAAAAAGTAGAACAAAAACAACTAAATGAAAGCACATAAAAACATGATCAAACCCTATCCCATAGTGGATTGGTGCTTCTTTGATGTGGAAAGAATCCCTTTCCCAATCCTTGATAAGCTCCTAGATGATGGATGTGGATTCAAATGACTGAGATTATGGAGAAGATTGTGGAGAAAATGCCTAAGGTTGTGGAGGATTAATAAAATAGAGGAGGCCTCTATCTATAACCAAGAAGGATGGAAGAATGCAAAACATGGAGGATGTGGGACAAAACATGAGCCAATGAAAAGACGCCACTTGTCAACATGTCAATGGAGGAAGGTTGTGCACATTTTGGTCATTTTGCATGATAAATGCTATTAGGTTCAAATTTTAAATTTGAAAGTTGGATTGTTGGAGGGAGAAACAAGAGTCTTAAATGCCAAGTGGGAGACATGTAAGAGACAATGTAAGAGGATTTAATGCCATGTTGGAGGACAAGAGACTTGGGAGGGAGAATTCAAATTTGGAGAATATTCCCTCTTGATGCCTTTTTTGAATGAAAAAGGAAGATTGAATAAATCAATTAAATTGATTTATTTGCACAAGTTGCAAAATCTAGATGATTGGAGTGATTAGGATTAGGATTAATCATGGTTTGATTAATTTAAGTGAAGATTAGGTGATTTTGACTTTTGACTTAGATTTTAGGATTAAAATAAATCAAAATGAGAAGAAAATGATTTTAGATTTAATTAAATAAAGATTTGATTTATTTAATCAAAGAGGATGATGTTAGTGTTAAATCAAATAAAGATGAATTTATTTAATTTAAATGGATGAATTTAGAGATTAATAAAATAAAGTGAATTATTTAATTAAAAGAGGGATGTTAGGATTTGATTAAATAAAATTGATTTATTTAATCAAAGAGGTATGTGAGGATTAAATTAAATAAAGTTGATTTATTTATCTAAAGGAGGAATTTAGTCGAATAAATTTATTTATTTGATTAACAGAAGAATTTGATGTTAATTAGTTAGATTTAGATGCATGATGTCGATTTTGCATGTCTACAATTTTATATTTGCATGGATGATTTTGTAGGTTAATTAAATTTTGTTCTTTTGTAGATATATAAGAAGACTATTGTTTGGGGATTTCTATATGGTGATATTGTATATTTACATGCATGGTTTGAAACTGTTGATTGTATCCTTCTCAAGTGTGGAAGTGTTGTTATGTGCCTTGTCACTTATCTTTTATGCAAGATTGTCTATTGGGTTACTAAGCTATGATTACTCTATTGTGGATTTACAACAAATCAAAAATCGAGGGTTGATTTGATATTTGAGTCATGGAGATTCTATATGTTATCTTTGGTTGTCGCTATTTTATATAATATAAATGTGGTGTTGAATATATTTATTGCATTGTTCAAGATCTATTGTGTTCTTTATTTATTTTCAATTGAAGCACTAGCCATTCTTTACTATAACTTTTGAAATTTCACATGTGTATCTATTGTGGGTTATCTTATGTGGACTCTATTGGGTTGATATTATTTGGTCACCTTTGTGCATTGTTATTTTCATTATAGTGATACATAAAAATGATATTTTAAGTACATGATATTATGGTACTCTAGAACCTATAGTTATTGATTATGATGATATTCAAGTGTCTTTGGATCACTATCTAGTGGATGATTTTTGTAGTTACATATTTTTTCATCTTCTTAGTTGGATATTTTGGTTCTACTTGATCCTCTATAGTTGCTAGTGTTGCATTTGAGTGATTGTGTATGAGCCATGTGGGTATGTGCAGGATCATGATGAGCTAAAAAGTGGTGATATGATGGGTATGTGTAGGGTATGTGGCTGACAACTTTTTTTTACCCAAAATTGATGAAATGAAAAAGGTTTTTAAAGGAGATTCTCAGATTTCCACCAATATAAACTATGCTTTACTTTGAATTTAATAAATTATTATTATTTATTTTCTATTTGAATTACGACTAAAGTCCTGATTGATAGGCTGATTGAAAAACATCTATAGCATTCAAATGATATCACATTTTTTGAATCTGAAACATGTGTCAAATTTTATGCTTCACATACTATAGGATTAAAAAAAATTGAATTTTATGAAGTTTTGACCAAGTTAAGGTGGTTAGACATACGAGTTTTTATAATTTTTAAAAGTTGTAATAAAAAATTCATAATTAATTATTTTCTTGGAAAAAAATTACAAAAAAATATGTATCACATCAAGACATGAGTCTTCTACTTATATCTAAAATCTTATAAAAATTATTATCATTTTATTGTGGTTAGGGTGGTCAGACAGACACCTACTTCTTATTTTTTCCCTGAAATTTAAGTACCAATGCATTGAAATTTGAAATTTTCACCAAATAGATTTTAAAAAAAAAAAAAACTATTAGTTTAGAAACTACATTCAATTTGCTACAAATTTTATTCTCAAATATATTTTAGAAATAATATAGATAACTCATTCAATTTTTTACGTCAAGTTGTGTAACTCTGACTTTTCTTATTTTTTTGCCACTTAAGGGCTTGTTTTTCCATGATGATCCTGCACATACCCATGCATGATCTTCATTTAAGAGATGACTATCAAAATTCCATATGTAGCTTAATATCAATATTTAGTGGAAGATTTTGGTAGTGACATGGATTTATCATTTGGTGATGAATGATTTTTTAATGGTTGTTGCTGTCATGGAGGAGATCTTGTATCCTATTTCTTGTGTGTAGTGAGAGTTCATTGACATCCTTAGCTCTATTGGTAGAGGATGATTATATTCATGTTTTTGAAGATGTTAGCAGTTCACTAACATGGAGTGATTTTGGATTCTTTAGTTAAATTTTCAGTTATGATCTATCAATTGGGATGGATCATCCTTTGTGTATGAGTATGTCATTATATATTGATGAGGGCGCAGCCCGAGACTTAGAAAATAACCCACAAACAAGAGAATAATTTTATTATTCAGAAAATAGAGCTTCTTACATGCAAAGGATCTCAAATCCCCAAGTTCTACAACACATGCAAGTTACAGAAAGCTACAAAATCACCCTTTCGCAATATGCGAGCTTGTCCCCAACAAAGTTACTCAAAAATTAGAAACCCGCCCATAAATAGAGCTCTTCTTTAGTTTGGATCCAAAACAACATTCAAATTTGAGTTTAGGCGGTTTGGCACCAAAAAATTACAACTTGAAGTTCAAATTTCAAAAGAACATTTGCAATTGTATCTTCTAGAAAGTGCCCCAACTTCTCGGGGCCATAACTTTTGATCCGGGACTCTGATTCATGAACTGTTTGAACCATTGGAAAGGTCTCGAAGTCAATAACACACTTGAAATCCGCTACCCCAATTTCAGCAAGTTTCGGGGCCAATCTGGGAACTCTAAGTGCCTCAAATCTAACTCGGAAGATTTTCAGGTGCAAATCTGGGAAACTAAAAATGCAATATCTTTCAACCCAGGAATAGAAAATAAAAACCATAAATTGGAAATTTCATTATGATGAAAAGGGTATCCAAAAATTTAAAAACATCTAAAAATCGAGAAACTTGAAGTTTAACTATTTTTGGGTGATGCAATATTTCCCTTACACCATTGGATGCTCCTGCATCAGACATCCAGGGTAATTTGAGAAGTGACCCGTCATGTCTCAGATAGTTGAGGAAAACCCAACCGGTCAACCACTGCCTTAGATAGCCAGGATGAATCTTCCACATGCCTTCCTTTCCATTTCACCAGATATTCTTCATACTGCCTATTTCTGGTACTCCTTCCCACACGACTATCCAAGATTGCTTCAATCTCCTCCCTTTCTGAAGTAGGTGCTACAATGCCATACTACCATATTGTTGGTGCTTCCTCCGTTCCACCTTCATGATACTTTGTCAAATCTGAAATGTTGAACAAAGGGGAAATGTTGATTCCATCAGGCAACTCAATCTCATATGCATTCCCTGAATCATGCTTCTTCAAAACCTTACAAGGACCGAATTTCTTCATCTTCAATTTGTTATAGGTTCCCACGGGAAACCTTTCTTTCCTCAAGTGGACCATTACTTCATCGCCAGTTTGAAACTCCTTATTCCTCCTTTTCTGATCTACCTTAGCCTTATATTGCATATTCATCTTATTAATGTGTTCTCATACCTTCTCATGTATATTCTTGATGTGCTCTACAAAATCTTCGGCTTCAACACTTATTTTCTTCTCTTGGTCCATCTTCCTCAATTCTGGAGTTGTTCTGGGGCTACCTCCATACATAATCTGGAATGGTGATCTACCAGTGCTTCTGTTGATAGAATTGTTGTAAGAAAATTCTGTCTGGGGTAAGATCAAGTCTCATCCCTTGGGTTTATCTCCTACCAAACATCTCAGTAGGTTACCCAGAATCTTGTTAACAACCTCTGTCTAGCCATCTGTTTGTGGATGGTGTGCAGAACTGAACTTCAACTCTGTCTTCAGCTTCTTCCACAAGATCCTCCAAAAGTACCCCACAAATTTGGTGTCACGATCTGAAACAATACTCTTTTCCAGACCATGTAGCCTCACCACCTCTTTGAAGAACAAGTCAGCAATGTGGATTGCATCATGGGTCTTCTGACATGGAATTAAATGTGCCATCTTCGAAAACCTATCAACCACCACAAAGACTGAATCATTCCCACGTTGTGTCCTTGGCAAACCAAGAACAATGTCCATACTTATACCCTCCCATGGCCTCTCTGGTATAGGTAAGGGTTGATATAATCCTATATTCTGGCTCACTCCTTTAGCCATCTGACATACCCTACAGCTTTGTACAAACTTCACATCCTGTGACAACTGAGGCCAATAATAATGCTCACTGATAATGGCAATGGTCTTATCCTGACCAAAATGTCCTGCCATTCCTCCACTATGCTTCTCCTTTATCAGGTTCTCCCTCATGGAACTCCTTGGGATACACAATTGACTTCCCTTAAATAACATGCCATCCTGGATTATGAAATCCAACCACCTTGTCCTGTCACTGTAACAGGTTCCTTGCAAGCTTTCCAAGCCTCTGCAAAATCGGGGATCTTCTCCGATACAGTGTCTTAAGTTCATTGAACCCAACCACTTCAATCTGCATCTTTGTCATTAATGTATGCCTCCTACTTAAGGCATCTGCAACCCTATTTGACTTCCCACTCCTATGTTTCAAAACAAAGGTATAACTCTGCAAAAACTCTACCCATTTCATATGCCTCTGATTTAATTTTCCCTGACTATTTAGGTACTGCAAGGCCTATGATCAGTATATAGAACAAATTCCTTTGGCAACAAATAATGTCCCCATTTCTTTAATGCTTGAACTATTGCATAAAATTCTTGATCATATACAAAATACTTTCTCTTGCATCATTTAACTTTTCACTGAAATAGGTAATGGGCTTACCTTCTTGGCTCAACACTGCTCCAATGGCACAACCACTGGCATCACAATCCACTTGAAACACCTTGTTGAAATCTGGGAGGGCTAGAATAGGTTGCTCTGTTACCTTCTACTTCAACAGTTCAAAACTCTTTGCCGCTCCAGTGCTCCACTTGAATTCTTTTCTATCCCCTTTCATTGTTTCAATTAGGGGTCCACAAATACTACGGAAGTTTCTAATAAACTTTCTATAAAAACTAGCCAAACCATGGAAAGATCTCACCTCGGTAGCAGTTCTTGGGGTAGGCCATTCCAGAATAGCCTTCACCTTCTTTGGGTCCATCTTGAGACCTTCTGCTGAGACAACAAACCCCAAGTACACTAACTCTCTCTTCACAAAACTGCACTTCTTCAGATTAATCAACAATTTTTCTTCTCTTAACTTCTCAAAGGCTCTCTGAATATGCATCAGATGCTCATCCAATGTCTTACTAAAAATCAAAATATCATCTAAATACACCAATAACAAAATTTCCCGAGAAATTCTTTTAGTACCTCATTCATGAGCATGAATGCTCGGTGCATTAGTTGCTTAAAAGGCATGACCCAACCACTAAATACAGGGCCCTCTTTTGGTCTTGAAGGTAGTCTTCCATTCATCTCCCTCTGAATTGAACTAGTTTATATCCACTCTTGGATCTTTGTGAAATCTTGAGCTCCACTCAAAGCGATCCATTAGGTCATCCATCCTTGGTAGGGGAAATTTGTACTTGATTGTTTTCTTAGTTATGGCTCAGGAATCTGTACACATCCTCCACTCTCCATCCTTCTTTGGTGCTAGTACTGCAGGTACTGCACATGGACTCAAACTCTCCTATATCAAACCCTTTCTCAACAACTATTGAACTTTTCTATTCAACTCCTCATTTTTCTGCTTCTAGAGTCATTCTATGACTGCTGTGGCAAACTGGCTCTAGGAATCAGTCAATCTGATGACTGATCTTCCTTATTGGTGAGTAAACCCTTAGGTACATTATCGGAAACAATAATCACGAAACTCATCAACATCCCGAAACTTCTTAAGGCTATCCTCCTTACTCACTCTAGGAATCAATGCATAACACACATGCTCATGCTTCATACATTCTAAAAAATTTCTTCCATCTACATAACAAATTCTAGCACTACTGCATACCTTTTCTTCGGTCTCCTTCAAGGGTTTCAACTTGTGACAAACCCCATCCTTTGTCAAGGAATAAGTGTTTGTATGGCCATCATGTATAGCTCACCTATCAAACTTCCACGACCTCCCCAACAACATGTGACATGCATCCATGGGGATGATATCACAAAGTACCTCATCATGGTAGCTCCCGATCTTGAACTTTACTAGACGCTCATTGACCAAAGCTTTGGTCTTTTTGCAACGGGCAATCGATAAAAGAGATGCGGGGTGTCTTTCCCTCTTAAACTTCAACTTTGTGACATCTCTTGACACTAGATTATGGGGTGCTCCCACCCAGATCAATAATGACATCACAACATTTCCTTCACACTTGCACCTTGTGCGAAACAGATTCTTCCTCTGTTTTGGTTCCTTTTCCTCAGTCACCAGGGCTCTCCTAATCACTAGGGCTTCTCCCCTTTCGGCATCATCTGAATGTTCAGATTGGGCCTCCTCATGCGCATGCGCCCAACCTTCCACAACCTTATTGCCTTTTATGCACGCCCTTCCTTGGTGTTGTTGACACATTCATGAGCTAGATGCCCATTCTTCACCACTGGAAACATGTTCCTTTGAAACCACCTCTTCGGATCCCCTTGTCCATATCTCCCCTCGTCCTCTACCTCTTTGATCCTCTTCATTTTTTGATCCTTGGTGATGAAAGTTGTCATTCGCTTTGGCCCCGGTGGTACCACATTTTCACTTTTCTTTTTCATCATCATTTACATTTTTGAAGGTCTTCCACTACCCCTTCCGCTGACCTCCCTCGTCCTTTTTGCACTTTGCCATCAAATCTTTTGTTCAACTTCTCTTCCACCTTGAGGAGTAAAGATTGATACACGGCATCCTCAATGGTGGTCATTTTGACTAGGCTTAACTCCTCCTGAATGCTTGGTCGTAACCTAGTAAGATATCAAGATACCTTCTCCTTATTGGCCTCTGTGTGGCCCATTCTGATGATTATCTTGTGAAAATCTTCAACATATTCTTTCACAAATCTGCTTCCTTGCTTCAACCCTTGCAATTTCTTCAATAGATCTAACTCGTAGTCCACTGGCATGAACTGCTTCTTCAGTTTCTCTAACATGCAATCCCATCTGGTGATATTTCCTTTTCCTCTTCGATTTCTTTCCAACTGGACCTCTTTCCACCAAATACTAGCATGGCCCTTCAGCTTCATTTTCGCAAACTTAACCCAAACTGGGTCCTCTATTTCCTCATACTCAAAATATTCTTTTAGGTCATTGATCCAGTCGATCAACTCTTCCGGGTTCAGACTTCTAGAATAACTGGGGACTTCTGCTCTGGGTCTTTTCTCGATCTTTGAAATGGCCCTTATTAGCCACATTTGGTCTTGATCAATTGCTTCTTCTTCCTCTTCTACATTTGAACCTTCTTCCTCTCCTTCATCCTCACTTTCCTCCCTCAGGTTTAACCCTCTTCTCAACTGCTCTTGTAACACATCAGTCTGTCTTTAGAGGGCTACTAGTGCATCTCTTCCACTAGCATTTCTACCGCCTCGACCACCTCTGGCACAACCACACCTACTAGGCATCACTCTTGGAGGCATCTTTCTTGACCTCGACCCACAACCACGGTCCTTGTGCAAACTACCTCACGATTGGTGATTTGTCCACATGCTCAAGAAAACTTGCTCTGATACCACTTGATGAGGGCGCAGCCCAAGACTTAGAAAATAACCCACAAATGAGAGAATAATTTTATTATTCAGAAAATGGAGCTTCTTACATGTAGAGGATCTCAAATCCTCAAGTTCTACAACACATGCAAGTTATAGAAAGCTACAGAATCACCCTTTCGCAATATGCGAGCTTGTCCCCAACAAAGTTACCCAAAAATTAGAAACCTGCCCATAAATAGAGATCCTCTTTAGTTTGGAGCCAAAACAACATTCAAATTTGAGTTTAGGCGGTTTGGCGCCGAAAAATTACAAATTGAAATTCAAATTTCAAAAGAACATTTGCAATTGTATCTTCTAGAAAGTGCGCCAACTTCGGGGCCATGGCTTTTGATTAGGGACTCGATTCTTAGGCGGTGAACCATTGGAAGGTCTCGAGAATCAATAATCGTTCAAAATTTTCTGTATAATTGGCAGAGTTCGGGGGCCGATCAGGAGACTCTAAGAACCTCAAATCTAACTCGAAAGATTTTCGGGTGCAAATCTGGGAAACTAAAACTGCAATATCTTTCAAGCTAGGAATAGAAAATAAAAACCATAAATTGGAAATTTCATTATGACGAAAAGGGTATCCAAAAATGTAAAAACATCTAAAAACCGAGAAACTTGAAATTTAAATATTTTTGGGTGATGCAAGATTGCCCTTACACCACTGGATGCTCCTGCATCATATATTTTAGATATAAAGCTCCCAGAGATAATCTTAAGCTATTCTTATGAGGCTATCACAAAATCATCATAAGTCCTCCAATGAGTGTTGTGATTAATTTTATTTTTGATATCCTGCTTATTATACTATTTTAGATTAAATTCATTTGGAATGAGATGATTAGTTGTACCTATATCAAATTTGGGTGATGCTAGATCTCTTTCTTTTGGAAGTCATATATCAAAATGATAACCATCTTGATGAGGCTTTAGTAGAAAGATGAATCAACCTACACCTAGATATGGATGAGACTTTAGAAAGCATGTGTTAAAAGGATTATACTTCATTAGTATAACAATCTCATACAACACTTTTAGTCCACTCAATGGTGAATGATTTGATAGGTATTTCCCTCCTAGTTTATAAATTTATTCTTTGTTTTTGTTATGTATTCTCATGTGCTTTTATTCTTTAGTTATTTATGTTAGTTTTAATGACTTTTTCTGAGGAGTAGATACATGGTTATGGTTTTAACTAACTCATTTTTTTTAATCTTGAGATATAATTTTAGTTTTTAGGTCATTATGTTTTGAAGATCAAGTAGATTATTTTTAGGATTAACCATATTCCCTTGTTGTGTAAATGGTTGTTTGATATTCCTTTGGTTTAAGTGGCTTACATATATTTATAATATGTTTGATATTATATTGGATAGTTAAATGTTGGATTTTTTTTTTTGAAGATTTACAATAAGATATTACTTATTATATATTGAGAACATATTAATGTTGATAGAAGGTCATGGGTTGATTTTCAAGTTTTATCTCCATGATTTATTGTGTATCATAGAGGTTTTGTTCATTTCATGTTGGATTTGAGATTATTTTGAGTTGATCATTTGTAGTTATTGTACCTAATTATTTTTCATTATAAGAAAGATAATATATCTTCTATTTGATGTGAAGAACTTGGGAGGGCTATGGTGATTAGGGGATACATTTTAGAAATTTTATTTTTAGATTTATAGATTGAGGTGTGTTCTTTGACACTATCTGATAAATGATTTAGTGATATCCTCTATGTGAGTGATGGTGTTTCTTTCTTTGGATTCCTAGTCATTTTTGGACTTGACATTTCCCATGGATTGAGAGTCCTAGGGAGGTATACATATGATTCGACTATTGTATAAAGATTTAAGTGATTTTATATATGTGTGTTTGTTATCTTTGGAGATAGATTTTGTGATGGGAAATGAATATACAAGGACTTGTGATATTGATTGGACTAGTTATAGTGATAGAAAAGGTCCACTTCTGATGTTTACACCATATTTTTTGAGTTATAGTTAATTGGATGAGTTAGTGATATATTTTAATTAGTATTTTAACTATTTTAAAGTATTTGATAGATAATCATTCCAATTCTAGAGATGGAATTCAATTCATGTGTTCAATTTGTAGTGATAGCTTGTTTCCATCCACTCTCTTTCTTTTGTGACAATGAATTCAATAAATCATGTTTTTTATTGAGAATAATTTAGTTACTAGCTAAGTGTTAAAATCCCAAAATCCACATAAAAAAGTGTTTGTTGAGGTTAATTTTTTTTAAGGGAAGCAAGCTATTCAAAAATTTATTCTAGCTCAATTGGAGTGTTGAGATACCCTATTTTCTCATAGTATATCCAAATATGACAATTATAAAGTCATCTTTCACAAATTCAAGAACACACATCTCATTGCCTCTATACTGAACCTATAAGGAAAAACATGTTGAACACATAGGGATAATGTAGAAATAAGAGAAATATTTAAATTATTTTATTTTCATAGTGCCACTTCAAAGGGGCAGCCACCAAATACAGAAATATATTCCAATTACAAGTATTCTAAGATGCATTTCAATTGAAGTCATTACAATATATAGATTTTTGCTAAAGGACACTACTACTATCCTATAAATGTGGGATAATTATTTTATTTTAAAAACTAGTGGGATAAATTATAAAGCACATGCACCCCTTTATTACTCTACCTAAGGGAAAATTTCAAATCATACGCTCTCAACAAATAGTAGGTAACATAAACTAGGAAGGGGTATATAACATTGTGTCCCCCTTCAAAAATATTTGTCCTTAAAGATTGAGATGAGGAAATATAGAGAGAATTTTGGTGGACTCCCTTGTTGAATATTCAAGTTGAAAGCCCTTCCATTGGACTAATATCTCCTTAATAGAATGGTTGTGTAACTACTTATTGCATTTATCCAAAACAATGTTGAGTTTCAAACATATTGATCTATTGTCACACAATTGAGGTAGTTCTATTGGTGGTTGAGTAGAAATTTCAATGAGCTTATTCAAACAAGAAACATTTTTAAAAATGGGTGGATTTGAGAAGGTGGAAGTGTGAATTCGTATGATACCTCACCTGTGCATTAGATCACTTGATAGGGGCTATAAAGTTTGGAGCTAACGTATGGTCGTTCATTTTGTATGATGAAAGTTGAATATAGGTTTAGAGAAGTAAAGGGAGGAAATCATTAATATCAAAATTACCCTTAGTCTAATGGTGATTCACCCTCCATTTCATGTAATTTTGGGATGTGTGCAATTGGCCTTAAGAGAGATATTTCTTCACATTTGGCCAAAATGTGCTCAATTGTTGAAGCCTATAAAGAACATGAAACACAAGTACTCAAGGATGATGGATAAGTACTGTGAATGGTAGCTCTAGACCTTCTCAAACATGGACAAACAACACAATTTTAGTCTTCAAACACATCTAAAACAATCATTCCCCATGCAATTCATTTAAACACCAAGAACAAGAAATAAAACAAAGATAATCAATTAAAATCTATTAAATCTTGCTCTAAACATTCAAACCAGCATCCCATGGGGGAATTGGTATTTTGATGTGGAAAATATCCCTTTCCCAATTCCTTGTAAGTTTTGATGATGAACAATGTGATCCTTGGTGAAATTTGCAATAACCTAGCTAAGATTGATGAGAAACTATGAAATTTTTGATAAAATGATGATGAACTTGCTCCAAATCTGTAGATAGTAATCTTGCCTCAAGTTGTGGATCCCAAATCAATAGAAGAGCTCTCCATTTATAGGAAAGAAGGATGGAGGAATGAAAGATATGAAGAATTTGGGACTAAACATAAGCCAATGACATCGTGCCACTTGTGAATGGGTATGTGCAGGATCATCATGGAAAAAATAGGCCCTTAAGTGGCAAAAAATTTAGAAAAATCAGAGTTAGGCAACTTGACGTAAAAATTTGAATAAGTTATCTATATTATTTCAAAAATATGTAACAATAGAATCTGTAGAAAATTGAATGTAGTTTCTAAACTATTAGGTTTTTTTTTTAAATCTATTTGATGAAAATTTGAAATTTCAATGTAGTAGTACTTAAATTTCAAGGAAAAAATAAAAAGTAGGTGTCTGATGACCACCCTAACCATAATAAAATTATAAAAAAAATTATAAGATTTTACATATAAGTAGAGGACTCATGTCCCGATGTGATGCATATTTTTGTAATTTTTTTCCAAGTAAATAATTAATTATGAATTTTTTATTACAACTTTTAAAAAATATAAAAACTCGTATGTCTGACCACCTTAACTTGGTCAAAAAATCATGAAATTCATTTTTTTTAATCCTATAGTATGTGAAGCATAGAATGTGACTTATGTTTTGAATTAAAAAAATGCGATACAGTTTGAAAGCTATAGATGTTATTCAATCAACAAATCAATCAAGACTTTAGTTGTAATTCAAATAGACAATGAATAATAATTATTTATTAAATTCAAAGTAAAGCATAATTTATATTGGTGAATGTAGACACCTAAAAGTGACCTAGGCCTGCAAGCTTCATTTTTACCACTTTCGTCCTAGCATAATTATGACATTTAATTATGTCCTTGGTCCACATTCGACTATTGATTAAATAATTCATAATTATTTAATTAATTCATGTCATTTATTCTTCATGATTATTAAATAAATAAATTTTATTTATTTATTAAATACGGCACTAATTATCTAAATCTTCCTTTAATTAAATAAATTCCTTAATTTATTTAATTCCCCTTTGTCATTTATTGTTCTTGATTATTAAATAAATAAATTTTATTTAATTACGTCACTAATTAAGTCCCCTTTCTTTCCAAAATTAAATAGATTCTAATTTATTTAATTTTTGTCCACTTTCCACTATAATTAAATAATTATTTTAATTATTTAATTATTCATTAGCTTTTTCTTCTCATTAAAATTAAATAAATTTGATTTATTTAATTTAGTCAGTCTTGAATTTTGAATTAAATCATTATTTAATTCAAAATGATTCCTTTTGTCACATTCCTCCATAATTAAATAATATCTTTATTATTTAATTATTTACTGGTCACCATAGTAAATAAATTTTATTATTTAATTTCTCTAGCAACCTCTTTGTCCGTGCCAATCTTATCCTCCAGATCAAATCTTATCTCTTGACATCTCATTTAATTTCAGCCCTTGATTGAATTATTTTATAATTCAATCTTGGTCATTCATTTCTTATCATTTGCCCTAATTTTGACCTAACCCTATTCCATACTACAACATTCAATCTTGACCATTGATTCTAGGGTATTTGTCATCTTCTCATCCTGGCCACACATTCAAAATTGCAGTTTCTATAAAATAGCAATTTTGTTCTTATTTTCATATCATATCTCATGCTCATTCTGTCAACTTAGGCTATTATTATTATTTTTGCAGTCATTGTCATTTACAGTCATTGTCATTTTAGTGTGAAGTCATTTATTTTATACAAATCCTTCAACACTTGCATAGGGCTTTGTCATTTGTCATAGTTGCTCATTTGAAATTTGAGGGCATCTTTATTTACTACAAGCTAGGAGGTGTAACAAAGGTGAAGCATGGAAGATGAAGACTTATGGTAACATTGTTCCTTTTGTTTTCATGTTTATTTCCTTTGTACTTTGTTATTTCATTGGAATCTTAATGTTATTGTGCTAACCCCTTTAACTAATCTCTGATTTTCTCTTGATCACATTGGTGAACCTGACATATTTTAACACATTTTGAGAAATCTTGGAGTTGAATCTTTTTATTGCAGGTTTTGTTAGCTTTTTGTTGTAGGTTTGACATCATTTTTGGACAAAGCCCTAGTTTCCAAAGATTCGACCATAACTTTCAAACGGCTATGTATTTTTTCACAAAATGTTTTTTGTAGATTGGAGATAGCGTCTAGAGATTCCATTCCAAAAATTAGATTTTTGGGGGCTGGTTTTAATTTTTAATAAAAAAATTTCTTTTTTTCATAAAAAATTAATTTCGGGAGCAAATAATCAAAATTTTCAGATATGTTTACATTTCTGGAAATCTCTTTGAATTTTAATAGGGGTATGCTCTTTAGTTTTTAAATTTGGATGTGCAATTATTAATCAAAAAATAGATTTTTTGAAATTAGGGTTTAAAATAGATTTGCTTAGATCTCACTCACAGTTCTAGATCTACTCACAAATTTTTTTTTTCAGATTTGGGATGACATCAGACAACTCCAGTAAAAAAATCAGAATTTTTGGAGCTGTTTTGTATTTTTTATAATTTTTTTATGATTTTTCATAAAAAATTAATTTCTAGTGCAAAACAGCAAATTTTTCTGATTTATTTATATTTTTGGAAACCTCTTGAGATTTTAGATAGGCTTTATTCTCTATATTTTTCATTTTACTATCAATTTTTTTTCTAAAAATCAGATTTGTTGTGACTAGCTAACTCTCTAATAGTTGTGACTAATCTTTTCTTGTAGCGTGTGGCGATTCTCATTCGTGTGTCCAAGACCATTGCATATGAGACTACTAATATTCATTGTTTCAGATTCACATGTCAAAGAAGGAATAAACAAACTTTGTGCTTGTTTTTTTCTTAGATTAACAAACATTTGAATTTGGTGCATATAAAAAGAACACATGTCTTCTTTGCTTGATTGTGGTTGTGGAATGGTTGGTGAGTATGCTCTCACTTGGTGAAAACCTTGTGATCAGAAAATCAAACCCATTATAATCTTTTATTTACCCTGACTTGGTATATCAGAGTATCCTCTCCCCTCGCGCTTTCGAGCGATCTTGGGTGTAAGAGAAACAGTTATCAACTCTAGAAATTGGGCCTGCTTGGGGATTTCATCACCCCAACGCGACTCAAACCGGCAATGGAGCTAAAGCCAAGCTACCCCCAACCGGTATATAAATGTAAACCTTAAGGGAAAACCTAAGGTTGCGAGTGCGGATGTGTCATACGGACGGAGTTGTACTCCCTTAAACCATGTTGAGCTTAACCTCTTCAGACTGGAGTGCCACCTTAATGGTGATTAATCTCTTGCCCCATGTATGGCCACTCGAACGGGGGTCCCAAACTAAAAACTCTTGTGTAGTAAGCCAAAATCCTTCTATTTTCTAGCGTAGCACCGGTCGGTGTGAAGGCATCCACACTTTTGCAGTTTGTAGTAGATGTGATCAGCTCGCCATGGGAGTTTCATGGGGGTTGGAGGCTTGGTTGGCTGAGAAGAGAGTGCACTGTAAGGGGGAGCCCGTGCAACCAAGCTTTTGAATTCACACGCTACAGATATGCGGTTACGTGGAATCTAGTGAATATTGTCATGGCCTAACCTAGGATCGTGTTTGTCTTATGTGTGTTTGTTTACACCCAAAACATTGTGCTTGTCAAGTGCTTGTTGGATTTTTTTCAAAACATTATACATAATATTCACAAATCTGGACACAAACAATCGACCTTGGACAACTCAGACTTTTCAACAAGACATCAAAACACAATCTCAGTCCTCATTTTGAACTTAGACTTGGTATTGTTCATCATAGTCCTCATTTGGTATCTAGACTTGGCATTGGTCATTTTCCTTAGTCAACATCTTCATTGTCACCTTAGCATTTGGCATCCTTTCTTGACCAATTTTATCACCTTGCATTAGTCATTTCCCTTAGAAAAACATCATTATCACTTTGCATTTAACAACATCATGACATCCACCACCTTGTCTTCCCTTCGCCAAGATATGGATAGGCTTGCTAGTAAAATTGAATACGAATTACTCTGTAGAGGTCAATACCAAGAAGCCTCAGACTTTAGGAGACAATTTATCCAAGCCGAAAATCAAGGTCCTTCATACCAACAACCCATCAGTCCTAGTCCTCCGTCCATCTACCCTCACTACCAAAATTCACTCGACATAAATCCTACCATTAATTCACAACAAACGTCCACTTATCACCCTTATCCTAACTTTGACAAGGGAAGCCAACTATCCAATAGTCCATTCCAAACCTCCATGTCATATTCTAACTCTTCACCTATTAATCCCGTCCAAGTCTACATCCCTTATCAACCATCTACCAACTCATGTCAAGTCCCCACATCATACCATACTGATCCGGTCCAAGTCTCCATGTCCTCTTTTAATCAACCTTACACCAATCCAGTAAGTCTCCACGCCATATCCTTGTCCTTCAATAGTTAATCTAGTCCAAGACTCCATGACATATCCAATCCAAGTCCCCATGTCATATCCTTGTCCTTCAATAACTAATCCAGTCCAAGACTCCATGTCATATCCAAATTCAAGTCTTCATGCATACCCTAGTCCTTCACATACTAGTCCAATGCAAGTACCCATGTCATATCCTAGTCCTTCATATACTAGTCCAGTCCAAGTTCCCACGCCCTATCCTAATCCTTTGGTCATTAATCCTTTTCAAGTCACCCCCTCACAAGCCACATCTAGTCATGAAAATTCTATCATAGTCCAAAGTCAAATCCCATTTAATAAACTTGAGGATACATGTCAAAATGAAAGCCCAAAGCATGACCTTATAATGTCACCCTCATGTCAAGAACAAGGTAGTCCATCCCATGACCTTATTTCCAATTGTATCATCCACGACAACCCCATCTTTGACCAAGAAGTCCAAATCCATGACAACCCCATCTTCGACCAAGACCCTACCATTGACAAAGAAGTCCAAAATGATCCACTCCTTGACCTTTACGCCATTCATGATCAAACACTTGATGACCCTATACAGGCCTCGACTATTGACAGTTTCCAAAATGAGACACTTGCCTCCATTACACACATAGATGATACTCCTCAAGCACAAGAGTATTCCAATATAGACATATTTGAAAATGATCAAGCTATAGCTGAATTTACTGGACTCTATGACACTGACTATAATGATGGCTTCGACATTTCTTTGGAAGCACCAAGAGAATTATTTGAACCTGACATGTCACATGATCAGACCAAAGATATCAGTCAGGAATATGTCCAACAAGACAATGAAGCTAAGACACGTTATCAACTAGGGTCATCTATCTTTGTCAAAGCAGGCTTTCTTGCAGATGAAAATATTACAAGTGATAGTGTCCATAGACATCATGATGGGTTAGCATCTTGCTTTCAAAACAACAAATACCCCATCGCAAATAGAATCTGTCAAAGCATGCAATATCAAGGAAAAGGACTAGGCATACATGAACAAGGCATTCGAGAACCAATACAACTTCAAGAAAATTGCAAATATCAAGGTCTTGGGTATTCTTTAGTCAGCAAATCAAACGATGTTAGTGGTACCTCCTCGATACTGGGGGCAACCTTGTCAGATACAAATGTCAAAATGGAGTCCATGAGAAATCCTTGTCATAATATTGCTTCCAACACCCCCTCCACCCACACCATGAACCGTCATTCTATCATGAATCAACCTCCCCTTTGGAACCAACAAAAACAAAACTCTTACAAGTCAAAAGATCAAAATCAAATGTCAAAGGCCATTGAATCAAACAAAAGGACAAGTGGAAAAATGAAATTAAAATGGATCCCAAAGAAAGATGGATCAAACAAAGACACCAAGTCAAATACAAAAGTCAATCACAATATGGAGCCACAAGACAAGAGGACTCCCACATATAACAAATGTCCACCTCCTTCAAAAAGGTCATCAAACAAGGCATATAAGAGTGTTGGTTCCAAACACCATTCCTCCAAAATCCGTCATCCACCATCCCAAGTTTGGAAAATAAAAATTCATTCATCCAAACGTCCAAACAACCTCTCCACATCTACCATCATCTATCATAATCCTACATCTCATCTAAAGTCCAAAAATCCCACGTCACAAATCCATCATGTCATGGCAACAACTCTTTACCACAAGGACTCTCATGGCACTCTATTGCGATGTGCGTATTTTGATAAGGCCAACGCTAGTATCAGAAAGGATCACAATGACATTGATCAATTGTATACAAGTGCTACAATCCTGACAAGACAACTCCTTCAGCAAGGTCATTTTTGGCATATCATGGCACCAGTCTCTACATCGGCACCGTCAGTGGATTCAAAACAGTCAGTGGTTATCTAAAGCATCCAGGCTATCCACAAATCAAAAATACAAAAAAAAATTAAAAAATTAAAAAAATTGTCACCTTGATGAAAACCTGGCAAACAAGCGTCTTGGTGACACCAAAAAAAATAATCAAAAAGTCAAGAAAACAGTAAAGAGAAAAATTTCATCCAATGGTGAAAACTTGGCAAACAGGCACCCTGGATAAGTACCATGATGAAAACCTGGCAAACAGGCGTCATATGTAAAATAAATCGTCTATGTGGACTCTTACACTTGGGGGCAAGTCATCTCATTTCCCATTCCTTCCTCATGACATTGACATCCATCTAAGCCCTATCATTTCTGTCCATTTTCCCACCTACCTTGGTCTTGACATAAAACTGGCACACATAAATCATGCTTTGGGAAAACTCTTGACATGTCTATCCTTTAGTCATACACGATTCACGAAACATCATGTCATTGACCATCATAGTCTTATTGTCCTTGTACGACATAGTCCTTGAAAATCATATGACAATTCCCTTAGTCTCATGTGTCTCGTCTTTTACCAAGGCCACCCCCTATCCTTTCATGTCTATCACCTACCTTGGCTTTCCCTTGTCAAATGGTCTAAGGATAATCATCATCCCATCTAGTCCTAACCAAGTCATTCCAAATGCAACGAGTCTAATCCATACAAGCACATTATCCAAAACATTACTTGACTTTGTTCTTGGCCCGACTGTAGACCTCCATACTTTCGTCACATTATCGTCATCGTCCTCACGTTGTTTCAGGATGCGTCCTTCCCACGTCAAACAACGTTGTCATCACATGTCAATTGGTATTCAGCTTGACTAGAGGCACAATCATGTTTGTCCTTGGATTCTCATGTGTAGGCATCATTCATATGCATTTGTCACGATCCTCTTAAACGTCAAAATCCAAAAACATCATAAAATGTCTTGAAAAAAGACAAAAACATCATAAAATGTCCTGAAAAAAGACAAAAAATATCATAAAATGTCCTGAAAAAAGACAAAAATCATAAAATGTCCTTAAAAAAAGACAAAAAACATCATAAAATGCCATGAAAAAAGATAAAAACATCGTAAAAAGTCCTGAAAAAGACCTAAAAATCATAAAACATCCTAAAGAAAACCACAAAAAATCATTAGACCGTTCGACGAACACGAACACACTATCATCTCTTGTCAAAGTCACTCATGTCAAATCAGTCTTCGTCATTTGTCGAACTACGTTGTCTCTGCGCACTTGCTACGTAGGCAAGACTCACATTTTGAGTCCCCAAGACATTAGGTCAGTCCTTTTAGGTTTGTCAAAATAAAATCATGACGCAATCTTTGCTCATCAAGACAAAGTCATTGGTCGCATCGAACTACGAGGTCTTTGAGTGCATGATGTAGGAAAGGCCATCTATCGATGAGCCCCCGAGGCCGCACTAGGTCAGTCTATTAGGGTTGATGGCATCACACTGGCACACATGTCAAAAAGTCTTCAAGACAACATGAATCTTTCCCAAACGAACAAAACTCATCATGACAATCATTATCACAACAAGACAATCTCATCGGCACATATCATCATGACAATATCGACATATGGCCAACACAAGTCAAACTCAGTCAAAACAAGTCAAACTTAGTCAAAACAAGTCAAATTATCGCAACCAGTCAAACTATCAACTCTTGGTTACCTTTCAGATGGGTCCTTCTAAAGAATAACCTCTGTCATTGGTGCCTTAGGATGTGTCCTTCCTAGGCATTGTCCCTATCATTTGACATTTTCGAGGAATCCTTTCTGACACTTAAGGATCATTCCTCTCGACAACAACGTTCTTTCAGATGTGTCCTTCTGAAGAACAAAACCTCTGTCATTGGTGCCTTAGGATGTGTCCTTCCTAGGCATTGTCCTTATCATTTGACATTTTCGAGGAATCCTTTCTGACACTTAAGGATCATTCCTCTCGACAACAACATTCTTTTAGATGTGTCCTTCTGAAGAACAAAACTCTGACATTGGTGCCTTAGGATGTGTCCTTCCTAGGCATTGTCCCTATCATTTGACATTTTCAAGGGATCATTTTTGACACTTAAGGATCATTCCTCTCGACAACAACGTTCTTTCAGATGTGTCCTTCTGAAGAACAAAACTCTGACATTGGTGTTTTAGGATGTGTCCTTCCTAGACATTGACATTATTCAGGATGTGTCCTTCCTGAATATGGCAACCTTCGGCATTTGTCATCTTGCATTATTTAAATTTACATTGACACATCAATGCACTCGGCATCCAGACGCACTTGGCAAACACTTGACAAATTGTCTTTTTGATCTTTTATCATGTTATTAGTTTTTCAGCGAGATCCCACTACGCAAGATTTAGAGAAGCAGCGACGTATCATGTCAATTGACACGCATGACTACTAGTTTCTCAGCGAGGTCCTAATTTTGGGATTTAGAAAAACAACGACATATCATGGTAAGGACTCTTTCTTTTTGTATTTTGACAATCATGCTACTAGTTTCTCAAGGATGTCCTAGAAATAGGATTTAGAGAAGCACCGACGTTCCATGATTTGTCCTTGTCTTTTTTCTGCATGTGGTTGATTATGGCAAAAAGACTGGGGCAAGCTCGCTCCTAGTATGAGTCATGATCATCCTTGTCTATGACTGTTTGTCTTACGTGATGGTACGACCTTGCACACCTTGATCTATGTCATATCATGGTGTTTCTTGGCCATTACAATAGTCTGCCCAATGATGATTAAGAGCAATAAATATTAAGGTCCTATGGCAATGTTTTGAAGGATTTGGTCTAGGAATTAACATGCATCTTCTTTAGTCTTGTCATCTTCTCTCACCCATCTCATATAAGCATTGCATTCACATCTTTTGCACTAACATTTCTTTGTCTCTGCATATCCTAGTCTTTTCATCAATTTCGAGAGCACACCCATGTTCTTCGAACCTGTTTGTCCTCTCGAGGGGGCATACCGCAACCCTCCTCGTCATTCTTCCTCATCTTATTTTGCACTGGGGCATTTTTTGACTTATTTTCTTTGTCACAATGTGACAAGCAACATTATGACAAAGAGGGGCAAAATGTAGACACCTAAAAATGACCTAGGCCTGCAAGCTTCATTTTTACCACTTTCTTCCTAGCATAATTATGACATTTAATTATGTCCTTGGTCCACATTCGACTATTGATTAAATAATTCATAATTGTTTAATTAATTCATGTCATTTATTCTTCATGATTATTAAATAAATAAATTTTATTTATTTATTAAATACGGCACTAATTATCTAAATCTTCCTTTAATTAAATAAATTCCTTAATTTATTTAATTCCCCTTTGTCATTTATTGCTTCTTGATTATTAAATAAATAAATTTTATTTAATTACGTCACTAATTAGGTCCCCTTTCTTTCCAAAATTAAATAGATTCTAATTTATTTAATTTTTGTCCACTTTCCACTATAATTAAATAATTATTTTAATTATTTAATTATTCATTAGCTTTTTCTCTCATTAAAATAAATAAATTTGATTTATTTAATTTAGTCAATTCTCTTGAATTTTGAATTAAATCATTATTTAATTCAAAATGATTCCTTTTGTCACATTCCTTCATAATTAAATAATATCTTTATTATTTAATTATTTACTTGGTCACCTGGAGTAAATAAATTTTATTATTTAATTTCTCTAGCAACCTCTTTGTCCGTGCCAATCTTATCCTCCAGATCAAATCTTATCTCTTGACATCTCATTTAATTTCAGCCCTTGATTGAATTATTTTATAATTCAATCTTGGCCATTCATTTCTTATCATTTGCCCTAATTTTGACCTAACCCTATTCCATACTACAACATTCAATCTTGACCATTGATTCTAGGGTATTTGTCATCTTCTCATCCTGGCCACACATTCAAAATTGCAGTTTCTATAAAATGGCAATTTTGTTCTTATTTTCATATTATATCTCATGCTCATTCTGTCAACTTAGGCTATTATTATTTTTCCAGTCATTGTCATTTTAGTGTGAAGTCATTTATTTTATACAAATCCTTCAACACTTGCATAGGGCTTTGTCATTTGTCATAGTTGCTCATTTGAAATCTGAGGGCATCTTTATTTACTACAAGCTAGGAGGTGTAACATAGGTGAAGCATGGAAGATGAGGACTTATGGTAACATTGTTCCTTTTGTTTTCATGTTTATTTCCTTTGTACTTCGTTATTTCATTGGAATCTTAATGTTATTGTGCTAACCCCTTTAACAAATTTGATTGTCCCTTGATTACAGTGAAAAGTTGAGAATCTCCTTTAAAAACCATTTTTGTTTCATCAATTTTGGGTAAAAAAGGTCGTCTGCCACATACCCATCATATCGCCACTTTTTGGCCCATCATGATCTTGCACATACCACAACATGCTAGTGGAGAAAGGTGGAGCACATTTTGATTAATGTACAAATATATGCAATTAGGTGTAATTTTGAAATTTGAAAGTTGGTTTGTGGAGGAAGAGATGGAAGAGGAGTTAATGCCACTTGGCTCAAGAAAAAGAACATGTAAGAGGCTTAAATGCCATGTTGGAGGACAAGTCCTTTTAGGAGGGAGATTTCAAATTGGAGGAATATCCCAATGAGATGCCTTTTTGAATGAAAATAAAGAATTTATAAATCAATTAAATTGACTTACTTGTGCAAGTTGCAAAATCTAGAGGATTTGATGGATTAGAGTTAGAGTTAATTAGGATTTAATTAACTTCGGTGGAGATTAGTTTGATTTGATATTTGACTTATATTTTTGGATTTATTTAAATCAAATGGGAGGAATAATGAATATTAGATTTAATTAAAAATAAAGTTTTATTTATTTAATTAAAAGGGATGATGTTAGATTTAATCAAATAAAAGGTTAATTTATTTAATTAAAAGAGGAAATATGATTTAATCAAATAGAGTGATTTATTTAACTAAAAGAGGAACAACATGATTAATCAAATAAAATGATTTATTTAATTAAAAGAAGATAATGATTTAATCAATAAGGTTGATTTATTTAATTAACAAAGAAATTATTATGAATTTAATCAAATAAAAATTATTCGATTAAATGGTTAGTAGAGAGATGATTTAGGCAAAACTGATGTTAGTAAATCAGGATCAAGTGTGCAAGATCAATTAGTATAATTTACATTTCTACATTTTGCCCCTCTTTTAAGCAATGTACCGATTGCGTTGGTTCAAAGGATAAAATTGTTGAGATCAACATTTTATTTTTTTATTTTTTTGAATGCCCCTCTACTACCCTAGCAGAAGAATTACGCCGGTATACTGCCCCCTCAAGAGATTGGATGAAAATTTGGATGTTTGGTTGATTTCTTAAAAAAAGAGGACAACCTGCTCGATGGGTCCAAAAAGGCTCCAAGATGCTAAAAATGTGCCAAAACATGAGAAAAAGACCTGAAACGACCCTCGGTTGGGCAAAAATGAGGTTAGAGGCAAAAAACCCTAATTTTTATGCTTAAATAGCCTTGGAGGGTTCACTTTCAATTCATTTTCATATTCACACTTTGAGAAATTGAGCTCTGACCCTCCTACAGAATGGCACAAAGAGTGCTTCCCTGACACATTTTTGAGTGAGTTCGAGTCTACCAAAGACCTCTAGGTGCAAGGCCACCGGTATGTTATCCTAACCTGACCTTTAATTTTTATTTTTGTGTGCATTTATTACGTTTTAAAAGCTGAAAACCCTCAACATCGCTATATAGTGACGCTAAAGGTGCAAAATCAATGATGCTAGGGATCAAATAGCACCACTACTGCTTATTGCAATGCTACATCGTAATTTGGTCTTAGGGCTCCAAAATTCAAAGAGCGGCTCCCATGTGAATGGAAATGCCATGGATCAGTTAGGTTTTTAGGGTTTCAGATCAAACAGGACCGTACATGCAAACAACGATGTCACAGCTTGGTTTGCACTTTGGGGGTTCTAGCATCGTTGTTTGGAGTTTTCAAAGAGTGATGCCTTTGTGAATAGTGACACATTTGTTGTTTCAGTAATGAAAAATTCAAATGGGGTCTAGTCTTTTTATGAAATTTGACATTGTGGCTTCATGGGTGCAAGAGGACAAAGAGCTTGTGCATTCACACAAGCACCGACCCTTAGTGTTGAGAAGATTGAGCGGATTATATGAGTTACTACAGGAGCACCTTGGTGTGATTGGCCTCTAGTATGTTGCTTACATACCTGCTATTAGGACCCACCTAGCCATGATGATTGTACTGGCAGAGAGGTGGCACAATGAGACCTCATCGTTTCATCTTCCCATTGGCGAGGCGACTGTCACATTAGAGGACGTCTAGCGCATCTTGCAATTGTTGATTCACAACAAGAGAGTTATATATGACATGGATGTAGAAAATGATGCATGCTATGAGATCATGGGGACATATGAGATCATATTTACTGAGGGTCAAATTGATCTTGAGTATTACAGAGGTCAGGTGTCGACCTTCTAGCTGATTGTGGCTATGATTATTTCAAGATTAGTAGCTCCAGATTGGTGAGGTTGATATTTCAGTCCAAAATGGGGCCTAGCTTGGGAGTGAATGCTATTCAAGAGGTCCTATTTTTCTTGGGGACCAATGATTCTGGCCTCATTATACCATGATTTGCATTAGTTCGCTTATTGTGATAGCAAAGCGATTGATTTTGGAGTCACACTATTGCACATCTGGGCTTGGGAGCACATAGTTGTGCTTCATATGAGGTTTATAGTGGTCGATGTTGAGCCCAACAACCCAACAATTTGGAGGTATAGGGGCAGCCTCACTTTCAGACACATAGGATAGGTAGGCCTACCTCATTGGCAGAGGGTTTTGGATGAGATGACAGTGTTCACTTGGAGACCTTGGTTACAAATGTTGACTTGGTATTACGGCATACAGTAGTTATTCTATGCTAGGTAGGATAGAATAATGTAGGGGCTTGAGCACACCATCATCAAGTGCTACCTCCTAGACAAGGTAGCCCGATAGTTCAGGGATACCTAGGACAAGCCGGATGATTAGTACATGGCTATCTTTGCTCAGTCCACTAGATAGACCACATGGGGTCAAATGATCCTAACATTAGATACAGTCAATAGTTTTAGATAGCTAGTGGCTAGGTCATGGGCCTATAATTAGGGACAGGTAGATCCAGGAACCACACGTGCATATGATGATTGGTTTAGGCCTCTAGTCCGATTGACAGTTCCATGGGTAGCACTTCCACGACAGAGACCCCGAGGTTGGTCAACAAGGCAGGGACAGGTAGGACAGGTCCCAGAAGTGCTTAGAGGGGGAGGCAGAGGAGGAGGAGGAGGACCACCTCCTTTCCAACTAGATCAAAGAGACCAACAGTCACTACCGAGGAACCAGTAGAGGGACCAACCACCACAACCACCATAGCCCAATCTGAGAGATGCCCAGATATAGTAGTTGTAGGGGCAGATACAAGAGCTACATGCATAGGTACAAGCCATTACAATGGAGAGGGACTAGGCCAGCCAGTAGGTACAGGCCCTCACAATAGAGTGAGATCATGAGAAACAACATTGAAAAATGACAGAGCTGCAGTTAGCCCAAGAGGTCGACAAGAGACAAAAGCTAGAGAGCATGGCTACTACATCATAGGGTAGGATAGTCCTAGAATGGATAACTATGATGTTGTGAGAGAGGCTAAATATTATAGGCTACATTATCGATAGGAAATTCCTGCAACGGCTTAGGTGCTAGAGTTTTCTCAGCAGACAGGGTACAGGCAAGACCAGCTAGAGAGGTAGGCGAGTGAGGGGAGCAGCCACTAGGGCTAGGTCATATAGTTTTGATTGGAACCATTCTTTTTGAGATATACGGGCTCCATTTTTTATAGTCCCATGGGAATTTGTACTCTTGATTGATACACATACATGATCCTGATTTGTACCATGATAGTTACATTTTGATATATATATGATATGATGTGATTGATTCGTTATGAGATGTGTCCTATTTTATTTATGCATTTATGGATGGATGTACTTTAATGTTCTATATGTGATGTGATGTAATTCTATATGATTATGCAGATGTTTATGGATGTCATGGATGCATTTCTTTTTTTTGTATCTTTTCTATGCATTTTTATGATGATGATGTATGGAGTATGGATGCAAATGTTTATGATATGTAGATGACTTTAATATGTTTAGACTAATGAATCTATATTATGAAAAATGAATGATGTTATATGTTATGATCATGAGATGTATGGGATATTATGACATGCACTTTTCTTTTTCAATATATTTTTCATATATGATATTGATGCATATATGGATGATATGATGATGTTTATATGATTATGCAATTGATGCAAATGTATGGTTTATGAGATGCTTAGAATAACCAATCTATATTATGCAATGATGAAATGCAATGCATGTGAGATGATTAGTTTTTCCTAAATGATATGATATGATATGGATGATATGCAACATTCTAATGGTTTGTGAGTGCAGGATGCATGCATTGGTGATGTTTTGATTAACTATGACGGTACCATGTTAGCGCAGAGAAAAGAAAGAATAAATGAGATGAAGACAAGAGAATCCAACAAGTCCATGATCTATGAGACTGTATTAGAGATGATAATAATGATGATGATGATGATGTATTGCTTATCAAGAATGGGATTTTAAAAGGGCTTACTTACCTTATGTTTGATAACACACGTAGGCACAATCCATCAAGGTATAAAGAACCAGGATGGCACTGCACCTAGTGTGATGGACTTCGACTCAACAATCAGATAGGAATATTCCTATTCACACCTGGCATACGAAACCCCATTTAGAATGTAGTTCAGATATTTCAAATATTCAGACCAAAACATAGAAAGGAAAGCCTTCCTATGTGGTCAACAAGACACCTAAAATACCCTCCCTACAAACCAAACAAAACATGCATGACCAAGGTTATATTACAAGAACATCCAAAAAACAAAATAGATAAAAAGATAATGATCGTTGCCCCATTCCTTACTCTCTAATTTCGTTTGTTTGGACATCATCGAGAGGTCATTGGAATGAGCACAATAAGATAAATCAAAAGAAAAGATCAAGTAAACAAACAAGTCAATGTTCTTCATACCGCTAGCCAAGACTAAACTACGGTGATGCCTGATGTTGATGTCCATTATAGGAAGGATGTATCCTAGGACATGATTTTATCAGATGATTTGGGATTGATTGGATGCTGAGTTGTTGGTATCAAGAGTTGACCAACTTGTTTACCTACTGACCTAGAATTGAGACCTTTGACATTTGAGTTTTCACTTTGGAACTGCTAGACTCATTTTTTATTGTTTTACGAAAGGGTGAAGATGATGACCATTTATTATGAGCGATGTTTATTTCAAGTGAAAGCGAGATGGGATAGATGGGTTTTTTCAAATATTTGGATTTTTTGGTATTTTCAAGATTTTGCAAATGTTTTGATTTTTGAATTTTCCACTATTTTTGTGTTTTATGAGATTTTGACCAAGAGACTAACTTAAAGACCTTATCCTAGGGGCCTCGGGGGCTGATCAAAGATTATCCTTGCCTACATTATACATGCAAAGACCACGTAGTTTGACTGACACAAACTCATTTATTGATGAGATATGAACAAATGGATTGCAGTTTATTGTGATGGACTCTTAAAGGACTGACCTAAGTGTCTCGTGGGATGATCAAAGATCAAACTTTCCTACGTTCAGAGCTCAAAGACCCATAGTTCGACAAGACGACTCTATTTTTGACTTTTTTGATCGACTTTTTGACCTGTTTTTGGATTTTGATATGTTTTGAATGTTTTTGGATTTTCTAATTTTATGAATGTTTTTGGAATTTTTGATTTTAAGGGAGACTTCAAGAATATACATGAATCTGATTTGATGTAGGTATAAGAACATGCCCCTAGCGTGATGTGATAGACTACTCTGATATAGGTAGGAAAAACTTACCTTGGAAATGGGTCGAGTATTACTAGGAGGGATCACGATACAAACATAGGATCAAGCTATGATGTGGATGCAGATAGGTGATCGATGGAGATATGGAAGTGTGATGGATAGATGATATAGAACAAACCGCAAAGTTCATGGTGGATGGAAAGTGCTTATTTACACAAGGCACCTGTTTGCCAGGTTTTCACCAAGGTACTTGCCCAAAGCGCCACCGAAGTAGTTTTCACTAGAGGACAATTTTTCTCTTTACTATTTTCAATCCCTTTTTTTATTTTTTTGGATTTTTGATTTTTTTTTATTTTTTTTGTATTTTTTATTTACACCTTGTAAGATTTAGGCATAAGACTTTTTGAGATGGTAGCTATTCATAGGCTCCTATAGAGGTTCCCCTTTGGGTGTTGATAATTGATATACTCTCTAACTTGAAAGTTCTGACTCCTAATCTTCTTGTTGTAGCTTCGCTTGAGATAATTTTGGTAGACTTGCAAATGGTTTAAGGCATCCATATGCCGCTCATCCAATAGTTCTAGCTCATTTAACTATGACACTCAATATTCTTCATCTATGATGAGATTTTGCAATGATACCTCAAGGATGGGAGCTTGATCTCAATAGGGAGGATGGCTTCTGATCTGTAGACCAGGGAGAAAGGGGTAGCACCTATAGATGTGCGGATACTTGTTTGGTAGGCCCATAAGATGAGATTTAGTTGCAAGTGCCAATCACGACCAACGTCATTGACCATTTTCTTTAGGATTTTCAAGATTGTCTTATTGGTAGCTTTTGCTTGGCCATTAGCTTGGGGGTAGTATGGAGTGGAAAAGCGATGTTGGATATTGAACTTTTGGCATAGGTCTCAAACATCCTAGTTTTTGAAAGGTGTCCCATTATTTGAGATAATGGCTTGAGGAACACCATAGCAGAAAATTAGGTAGTTTAGGATGAACTTGGAAATTTGGGTATGTGCAGGATTATGATGGGCCAAAAAGTGGTGATATGATGGGTATTTGTAGGGAATGTGGTTGATGAATTTTTTCTTACCAAAAATTGATGAACAAAAAGGGTTTTTAAAGGAGATTCTCAGCTTTCCACCAATATAAATTATTCCTTACTTTGAATTTAATAAATAATTATTATTCATTTTCTATTTGAATTATGACTAAAGTCCTAATTGAAAAACATCTATAGCTTTCAAATAGTATCATATTTTTTGAATCCAAAACATGTGTCACATTCAATGCTTTGTATACTATAGGATTAAAAAAAAAGAATTTCATGAAGTTTTGACCAAGTTAAGGTGGTCAGACATACAAGTTTTATATTTTTTAAAAGTTGTAATAAAAAAAACATAATTAATTATTTACTTGGAAAAAAATTACGAAAAAATATGCATCACATTGGGACATGAGTCCTCTACTTATATCTAAAATTTTATAAAAATATATTATCATTTTATTGTGGTTAGGGTGGTTAGAAAGACACCTACTTCTTATTTTTCAATGAAGTTTAAGTACTACTGCATTGAAATTTCAAATTTTCACCAAATAGATTTTTAAAAATAAACTGAGTAGTTTAGAAACTACATTCAATTTGCTACAGATTCTATTCTTACATATTTTTGAAATAATATAGATAAGTTATTCAAATTTTTATGTCAAGTTGCCTAACTCTGATTTTTCTAAATTTTTTGCCACTTAAGGGCCTGTTTTTTCCATGATGATCCTGCACATACCCATCTACTTTCTTGTCATATAGGTCATGGGAATGGCCTCTACCCACTTCGTAAAATACTCCGTGATGGTGATGATGAACTTATGTCCACTGGATGAGGTGGGGGTAATTTTTCCAATGAGATCAAACCCCCATTTTGAAAAGGGCCAAGGTGTAATTATTGGGTAGAGCTCTTGAGCTAGTGCATGGATGAGATCCCCATGTTGTTGACACTACAAGCACCTTCAGACATAGTCGTGAGGTTCCTTCTCCATAGTAGGCTAATAGTACCCAGTCCTTAACAATTTCTTAGCCAAGGTCATACCACTCGAATGTGAACTGCAAATGCCATTGTGTACCTTGATTAAAGCAGTCAAAGCCTCCTCAATGTTTAGGCATTGTAACAAGGTTCCCTCGATACTCCTACGGTATAGGGTATCTCCTAAGATAACAAAGTGGGATGAATTCTTGAAAAATGTTCTTTTAAGGTTTGGGGTGATATCCACAAGGAGGACTCCTATTCTCAAGTAGGTGTATATATCATGATACTAGGGATCATTGGGACCAACGATTTCACACAAAAATTTAGACTCTAGGACCTCGAATGTTGGTATGAGAAGTTTCTCTACAAGGAATTCTTGCTTTGGGATGTTGCGTGGGACATCTAGTAGTGATCCAATTGTTTCCATAGAATCCATTGCTCTATTATTTTCTCTTGGTAGCTGCTCAAATGTGATATCAATGAAGGACTCTTTGAGGCTTTCTACTAGTCTCTTATATGGGGGTCAACTTGTCATCCTTCATTTGATACTTATCATTTACCTTGTTGATGATAAGTTGCAAGTCTCCATAGACTTTGAGTGCCATGATCTACTGTTGTACTACAATTCTTAGCCCTATGAAAAGAGCCTCATATTTCACAATGTTATTTGTGCAAGGAAATGGAAACTTGTATGATTTAGGTATGCAATCTCCTTGTGGCGTAATGAAGAAGACTCCAGCTCTTGACCCATGCTACGTGTAGGATCCATCAAAGTACATTTTTTAGTGATTGGCCACACTTATGTTAAAGATGGATTCATTAGGGAACTCTGATATAAGTGGATTCTTTGAATATATCAGTGCCTCTACTAGTTGATTTGCAATCACTTGTCCTTTAATGTCATTTCTTTCTATATACTCAATGTCATGTTTTGTCAGGATCATAACCCATTTAGTTGTTCACCATGTGAGCATTTCTTTAGAAAGAAGATACTTGAGAGGATCTATCTTAGTGATGAGTTTAATTTGATATGCTAGCCTATAATGTCTAAATTTTTTTGCTGCGAACATGACTGCTAGGAAATCCTTCTCAATGGATGTGTAATTTAGCTCGTGTCCCACCATGGTTCTATTGATGTAGTAAATAGCTCTTTCCTTCCCATTTTCATCATGTTGTGCTAAGAGAGTGGTAAAGTTTGTTGTTGTTGCTGATATATATAGGATCAAGGCTCTCCTGGAATTGGTGGCATAAGAACTGGCAGTGTGAGCAAGTACTCTTTGATCTTATTGAAAGCTTGGTCACATTTCTCATCCCACTTGTAAGCTATCCCCTTGTGGATTAGATGAGAATATGGGATAGCCTTATCTGCTAGTTGTGTTATGCATCGACAGATGGATTGGAGTCTTCCTTGCAAACCCCTTAACTATTTTAATGTCCTTGGTGCCTCCATCTCTAGAATTTCTTTGACTTTGGTGAGGTCTATCTTGATTCCTCTCATAGATACAATGTATCCTAGTAACTTGCTTGATTGTACCCTGAAGACACACTTTTTTGGATTGAGTCTGACCTTGTACTCTTCCAGTCTGTCAAAGATGGAGCTTAGAGCTAGTATGTGATCTTGACATTTCTTTGACTTGGCCAATATGTCATCCACATAATCTTCCATAGTTTTGTGAATCATATCATGGAAGATTATTGTCATGTCCCTTTGATAGGTTTCTTCAATGTTCTTCAACCCAAATGGCATCATGTTCTAGCAATATGTCCCCGATGGACAAGTGAAAGCCATTTTGTGTTGGTCTTCCTTAGCTATCATGATCTGATTGTACCCTAAGAATCCATCCATTAGTGAGATCATTTCATGTCTTGCCATCATATCCACAATCATATCTATTTGGGAGAGGGAAATCATCCTTGGGACATGCTTTGTTCAAATCTCTGAAGTCAATGCAGATGCGGATGCCCCCAGTGAGTTTTGAAATAGGTACAAGATTTGAAACCCACTCTAGATAATCAATTGGCCATATGAACCCAACATCTAGGAGCTTCTGTAATTCCATTTTGACCAATAATGTTATTTGTGGATGCATCTTTCTCAATTTTTGTCTTACTAGCTTTGCTTCTGGATAGACAACTAGATGGTGAACCATAATTTCTAGATCAAGACCAGGTATGTTGGCATAGGTCCAAGCAAATTTTTTCTTTTTTTCTCTTAGAAACATAGCTAGGAGTTCCTATTCTTCTATTAAGAGGGATTATGCATAGAAGGTGATTTGTGGCATTTCTTCGGTTCCTAGGTTGACTGGATTGCACTTCTCTGCTAAAACTGTTGACTTCTCTTGATGAATAGCACTAAGGGGGAGATTGAAACCTTCATCCTCTGGCACCTCGAAGAGGTTTTCACCATTGGATGCATCCTTTGTTTTTACTATTTTCAAGTCTGAGAGTGCCACAGTGTGGTTTTCACTCAAAGACAGGTAGATATTATTCTTAAATTTTCATTTTATGACTAAAGGATTCAATCATTTCCCCATAATAGGCATGTGTGTCCAATTCAATGTTGAACCTAGCTTTGTGATCTCCATATGGTATAGAATCCCACAATCCCATAAATTTTGAGAGAGCCTCATCATTTTCAAACGTGTCTAGAATTGGTGGTCCTCGTTGGTCATAATCGATGAGTTTGGGATAGACTAAGTTTAGCTCATGGGTTTGGTTGTTTGACTCAAAAGATAGGGTACTAATCATGAGATGGGATGAATCCTCAAATAGCATGGGTAGCTTAGCTATGAGACCTTCATCATCACTACTACACACATCAGTTATGTCAAAGGTAAAGTTATCTAAGGGAAAACCTGTGGATACCGGTAACTGAAAGGGAACTTTGACTTTTTTAATCGGGGCTGCTCTACCAATTATGGTTACCTTCGGAGGGGTACATACGAGGCCAAGATTCCATATACGCTTATTAGGAATGATGGGTTCTAGAATACCATTGTCATTTTTCTCAAGTTTCTTGTTCCTGTTGTAGCCCATGCCAAGCATCATCTGCAATCCTTTGTTGTCATCATCCATGGGAAGATCATCCATAGGTCTATTATCTTGGTATATCAAATTCGATGGGTCCTCTTCATCTACCACTTCTCACTTAGGTACCCCCAACACTTATTTGGAGGGGTCTATTTTGAAAGTTTGGGATGAGGTGTTATTTGGATGTGATTGCCCATGCAATCTAGGAGATTGCAGTAACTCTCCTATCACAAAGGAATTCTTCTTCATTTTGTAATCCCCACACCCATTGTCTTGGACAATGAATTTGATATCAAAGATGTCAGGAATGACAGATGTCTTTGTCTAGGAAGTGGAGGCTAAAGTAGCTGGGTCTACATATGGAGTTGTAGGGCCTTCATCATTCTTTGGGACTTCAGGGATTTTGTAGTACTTTACTTCCAGATTTTTGTAATAATAAAATGGCTCAGGATCACCATGGATTGTGACCTCTTGGTTTTGATAGGGAAACTTGACACACTGATGAAAGGTAGATGCAACTTCTTGCATCCCATTGATCCATGGATGCCCCATGAGGATATTATAAGGTAAATCAAGATCAAGGAATTAGCATGTGGTTTCCATAATGGTTGGCCCTACTTGGATAGAGAGTTGAATAGTGGCTTGAGACAATCTTTCTTGATCATCATATGCCTTGATCATAATACCTTTACCTTTTTCAATGATGTCCTCAGAGAATCCTATATTCTTTATGAGCTTGAGAGAATAGATATTTAGACCTGCATCCCCATCCACCAATACCCTTTTGACTTTGTTTTTATGGACCAAGACCTTAAGATGGAGTTCATGGTTATGATATGGTTGTGTTGGGAGGTCCTAATTAGAAAATGTGAGGAGATGTGGGGTGGTGATGTGTCCAACCATAGCTTGGAACTGATCTGCATCAAGATTTGGGGGGACAGTGGATGAAGCCAATGGTTCCTCTAGGATACTTCTATGTGCGGGTGAGATCTTTAGTAAGTCCATGATGGAGATTTGATCAGGGATTCTTTTCAGTTGGTCCAATACATTATAACCATTGGGAAATTTTTTTGGATTAGTGGTTGATGCCCTAGATGGTTGGGATGGTCTTGCAATGGTAACTTTTCTACCATGTGTGGTGACTCCAAAAATAGCTTTAGTTCCCTAGACATTAACAACTGTGACCCATTCATCTAGGGATGTGACAACATGATCATAGACATGGTTTACATTTCCATACTTTTTCTTTCCATGGTTATTCCCTTTATTATGATCAAGCATCAGATTCGTGTATACCTTAAGGTCTTGATTTCCCACCGGTTGTTCAACATTTATGACTTTGACATCGATAAGGTCTTAGATTGGATTTTTCAATCTCATGCAACTAGTTGTTGTGTGCCCCTTGATTTTATGGAAATCGCAAAGGTGATTTTCATTATGCCATGGTGGTTTCACTTGGGGTTCTTGATAATTCTCATAAGTGGGAATTTTAATGAGATTCTGTTGTACCAGTTTTTTCATGAAAGATTCAATTGATTCCCCAAGGGCTATGTATTTTCATTTGGGGGGATATTTGTTTCGTGGGGGTGGTCCTCATTGATTATTCAGATTGTTGACCGCTTGATTATTGGGTGGTTGTGATGCCACATTGGCTTGCATGTTGTTTTGGTTATTGTTTTGTGGTTGTTGATATGTTTGCATGTTTTTCCTTGGAGCACTGATTACAACTTTGGCATCAACGACACCATCATTAGTGACATTCTTGTTCTTAGACCATGTGTGAGGTTTTTCATTGTAGTTGGTGGATGGGTGGTTATCTTGATAAGTAGGTGTTCCCCCTTGTGTGATAAGGGCTCTTTCGATGTTGAGCACCTTGGGGATGAACTAGTTGTAGGTAGTGATGCATTGCATTTTTAGATGGAATGACAAAGTTCCTTCAAGATTAGCGATGATGGTGCAAATTTTTTGTTCCTCGAGCATGGTCCATTTGCTCCTATTGGCCTTGGATCACCATCATTGTAAGAAGGATGCAAATGTTTCCCCCTTAGCTTGTTTGAGAGCAGATAGTTCTTCTAGAATTACATCCATGGCAATGTTGAATGCATAGTTCTATATAAATGCGTCCACAATTTCTTGGAACTTTTTGATTCCATGGGGGAGATGGGAAAACCATTCCATTGCTGGGCCAACCAAACTTTGAGGGAATAGTTACATTAGATAGGTGTCATCGTATGCAACTTCCATATAGTGTACCTGGAATTCCCTGATGTGATCTTCAGGGTTACCTAATCCTTTGTATTTTTCAAATTTAGGGATCTTGAACTCCTTAGGGAATGAAACCATCACAAGGATCCTATTGAATAGATAAGGACACAAGTTCTTTGGTGTTATTGTTGTCTTTCCCACTTGGAAGTCTAGCACTTGTTGTGAAAGAAGTTTGAGTTGTGCAGACACATCATCTTGCGGATTGGGTGGTGGGATGAAAGTGTTTTGAGGTGGTGTGATTGCTGGGGTGATGGGTGGATTACTTTATGTGTTTGTGGGAGTTTTTTGTGAGCCTTATTGTGCGATTAACGCTTGTTGATATGCTTGAAATTGCTATTGTGCTAACAATGCTTGTTGTTGGTCTTGCTACTGTTGTTCCAACAAGGCTTGTTGTTGGGCTTGCTATTGTTGTGCCAATAATGCTTGTTGTTGGGCTAGTAATTGAGTTGCTTCTTATTGCTCTTAGTATTTTTGTAAAGCCTACTGATAGGCTTTCTATTGGGATGCTTGTTGTTGTGCTTGGTATTGTTCTTGTGCTTGAGTTTGTTGGGTTTGATATTGAGCTTGATCCTGAGCCTGAGCTTGTTGAGCAGCTTGTGCAACTTGGGTAGCTTGTGTGGCCTGTGCAACTTGAGCAACTTGTGTGGCTTGCTATGATTGCAATTGTTGGGTGACTAGCTATGCAACTTGCATTTCTTGTTTATTTTAAAATTGTGGAAGTGCATTTTGATAGGCTTGTTTGGCAGCTTGAAATGTGATGCTATATTGGTTTGCCATGTTTGGTTTTGGAGGTGGTGGTGGAGGATTCCGAATGGTATGAGATGTCATGATGAGATTTTGAGGTGGTTGTTGAGGTACTATTTGATTGATGATAGGAGGTTTTTTGGTGGATGGTGTGGTTGATATGATAGGTCCTTGGGAGACCACATTTATAGATGGTGTAGTGATTGATTGGGTTGTTTGGATTGTTGCAACCTATTGTTGTGATATCAGTGGCATGATTAGAGGATTTGGTATGATGGTTTGATTTAAGATTGGAGGATTGTTTTGATTGGTTTGATTGAGGATTGGTAAAGGGGGTTTCCCTAAACTAAGAATTGGTGTGGATGTTAGTGGTAGAGGTGGAAATGGTGGGAAGATGGGTGGTGTGCTCTCTTGAGAAAATGATGATAATGAGGGATCAAAGATTCCCCCTTCTCCAAATAATCCACCTTCTCCTTGCGAGGTCATGGGGAGAGGGACTTGTGTGTTAAGAGGTTATGGTGGTATTTGAAAGAAAGCGGATGGATTATTGGAATCATGCAAGATGAGTGGAACATATGGGTATTTTAGATCTTGAGGGATAGATTGACCCAAGATGGTGTTTGCATCCAAGTCTTGGTTGTTCACAAGGGGATGTGTTTGGAGAGCATGAAGTAATGAACTCCCCTTGTTGAAAATTGGTTGATTTGGAGCAAGAGATGATGTGGGTTGTGGGATGGGTTCAATGATGCTTTGAAAAGATGGTATGAATGAGACCGGTGGCATAATCCCAAGAGGTTTCTCCATAATAGTGCTTACATCAAAATTAGAAGGGATTTTAGCCCCTTATTTTTCCAATTCTAGCATGTATTTTGTAGGATTGAGTCTCATCATGGCATTGACAATTTTGTGAGTTTTGAGACTTTGGACCATTTCAATGATTTTGTCTTGAGTCATCCCCAAGACATTATTGGTGATGTCTTCCACTTGACCTTCCTCTTGAGGATCTTATGGTAATAGAGGAAGATTGGGTTAGGGATTGCTTGATCCAATGGGGTTGATTTCAGGAGTGGTTTGACTCAAGTCACTTGAAGTAGATGTTTCTTTGTTGGTTTCCATATTCTTCTTGTGTTGAGATCTAGTTTGAACAATAAAATAGGGATAAATTTTTAGGAATGTGGGAGGTGAACCTCTAACTCCTTAGATTGATCTAAACTTTAGGCACAAAAAAGAAAATCTAGGATGATTAAGGATCAAGGGGTGATGATGAGATAAATGAAAGGTGGGTGTGAATGATTGAACTCTTAAGAAATCTTGAAGGAGATACAAGACTTTGGGACTTTTGGATTGTTGATTTTGGATTTGATTAGGTTTGATTTGATTTGGTTTTAACTTTGGCTTTGATTTGGATTTGATTTGGATTTGGATTTGATTTTGATTTTCGATAATGAACTCATAAACCCCAAGATGTTGGATGTTATCAAGGGATAAACTTGTTCACAAGGATTGATAATTTAACTAAGTGTATGTAGAGGGATTCATCTGCACACACCTAGTCAAACAAGATGATTTGGATTTGACCTAAAGGATTTTCCAAAAGTCTAGCATAGAGGATTTTTTCAAGATTTCTAAGAGTTGTTTGTGAGATGATTTTAATTTGATGTTTGAGGATGGGTGAAAGTGTTTGATTTTGATCCTAAGTGAACCTAAAGAGACTTTTTCTTACAAGACCTCAGTATTGAAGAACATGCTATACTTCCTATGTGAGAAACTCAAACCTTTGAAAGAGACTTGGATTTTGGTAATAATAAAATTAGTACAAGTTGGGATTTTCTTTTGATGCACGCTTGTAAAATTTATAAACCAATCTTTCCCTAACTTCGTAAAGCATGGACTAATGTTTCTTGAGATCTTTTGGACTAAGACCTTTGGATTTTGGATTTCGTATTTTGATCTTTTAGGAAATCATTTGAGAAAACACGTGTGGGGTCCAATTGTTTCTTATCTTTGCTTAATGAGTTCTTTTTACCACAAACACTTTCTTGCTTAATATTTTTCAAACTAAATGTCTAATGTCCCAATTTATTTTCATCCCACAAAGTCCATTATGTGGAAATCAAGGAAATTAAGGCAATAGTTCTCTGATGTTGATTTTAGTAAGAGAAAATTGAGATGTAAATTCAAATACTTAGAAGCCTCTAAGGATGGAATCCCTAGGGCAAGCAATAGCACTTGAATTTTTTTTCAAAGGTATTTGCTCCTCCTAAAGGGTTTGAAGTTTTGATGATTTTTTTGAATGTTTGTTTTCCAATGTTTTAGATTCAAGCAAAGTGTTTTGATTCCAAAATGATGCACAACCCTAGGATAGAAAGAGACGCTATTTGTTGAATTCCCACTTGGATAAATCTAGCTGCGCCTATTTTTAGTGGATGATTAGAAACTTGAACACACTAGCTCCCCTCCACGACACACACTTCTCAGGTCATCCAAGCTTCAGTACCCATGAAACTCCCATGGAATACTTCTCATCTCTACTAAAAACCGCAAAAATGTGGGACGACTTCAAAAAGACTATTCTTGCACCAACAAATAGTAAGGATTTTGGCCTCTATACAAATTGGTTCTTAGTCAAGGTGATTGGGGACATGGAACCTTGTGAGCATCCAACAAGCCAGTAAAGGCTTTAATCAATCCTACTAGTGGTTCTTATACTTTTTATGATAGTACCCCATTCTAAAAGACACTGTACGACTAAGGCCTATATACCATGAGGACTTGACAATTTAGTCTTATCCATTTGTATACCAGCCTGAGTGAAAAACTAGTTGGATTCGCCTTCAAATTAGTCTTAGGTAGGCCCCTCTAAGGGGAAACAAAAGCAAACAAGTACATTCGTAGTTTGATCAATCTTTGTTTATGTGAACAAAGAGATAACACACGCGATATACCTAACTCACACTAACAAGATTGTTCATTTTTAAAAGCCCAAATTGAAGTGTGGAGGAAATCTTTTAGAAAACCTAATATCACCAAAAGACTTTTGATTCTCAAGATTACCGTGAAGCGTGAGACAAGTGCATACACCTTTTAAATGATATTAACTTGTAAAAAAGATTATAAAACACAAAAAACACATGTTTATTTTAACTCCAAAAGCAATAATGGATTCTTTTCATAGCACCAAGATGAAGTGTGAAGTTTTCTTGTTCAATTTTTAGATCTAAAACCAACTCTAGTAAGTTCTTAAAGTTCTTTCTAACATTTTGACTGTTCTTTTTAGAAACCTAAATAAATTTATTTGAGTCCTAAAACTTGAAGATAACAAAAGCCTTTAAAATGGGATTATAATTTCTCCCAAATTTTTTAAAAACACTTATTTACAAATCATGTGATAATGCCATATAAATTATTCTCTTTGTTTCCTCCTTTCCCTCTTGATCACTTCAACCTGAAAAAACTAGTTAGCCTACAAAAAATAGAGCCACCAATAGGTTAGAAGTCAAAGGTGATCAAAATAAAAAAGAAAATGTTGAATTAAAACTAAAAAGTTTACTTTTACCCAACTCCAGCGTCACAATTCATGAATGTTTCATTGTTTGGGGAGGTCCAACGGTGGTCGAGTGAAACCAGCGTTGCTCTGTGGAGAAACAAAGACCGTGATTGCATCACTATTTCACCAAGTGTTGCTCTTTGAAGTTTGAAAGATTGACCCTTCAGAAAAATGACAGAAGTGTCACCCTTTAAAGCAGACACAACGTCGCTATATAGAGATGCTAGACTGATAGCGTCATTGTTTGTCTTTTGCAGCGTTGTTTCTTGTAAACATAATTTTTTTGAAAAAATAGCAAAATTTTGACCAAAAAATGTGTTAATTTCTCAAGATTCACCCTCCTTCTAGTGCCAAAATATGAATGGTAGCTCTAGACTTGCTCAAACATGGAAAAAAAACACATTGTTAGTCTTCAAACACATCTAAAACAATCATTCCCCATGCAATTCATTTAAACACCAAGAACAAGAAATAAAACAAAGATAATCAATTAAAAGCTATTAAATCTTGCTCTAAAAATTCAAACTAGCATCCCATGGGGGAATTGGTGCTATTTTGATATGGAAAATAGCCCTTTCCCAATTCCTTGTAAGCTTCGATGATGAACAATGTGATCCTTGGTGAAATTTGCAATAGCCTAGCTAAGATTGATGAGAAACTATGAGAACTTTGATAAAATGATGATGAATTTTCTCCAAATCTGTAGATAGTAATCTTGCCTCAAGTTGTGGATCCCAAATCAATAGAAGAGCTCTCCATTTATAGGAAAGAAGGATGGAGGAATGAAATATATGAAGAATGTGGGACTAAACATAAGCGAATGGCATTGTGCCACTTGTCATTATGCTAGTGGAGAAAGGTGGAGCACATTTTGATCAATGTGCAAATAAATTCAATTAGGTGGAATTTTAAAATTTGAAAGTTGGCTTGTGGAGGAAGAGATGGAAGAGGAGTTAATGCCACTTGGCTCAAGAAAAAGGACATGTAAGAGGCTTAAATGTCATGTTGGAGGACAAGTCCTTTTGGGAGGGATATTTAAAATTAGAGGAATATCCCAATGAGATGCCCTTTTGAATGAAAATAGAAGAATTTATAAATTAATTAAATTGACTTACTTGTGCAGGTGGTAAAATCTAGAGGATTTGATGGATTAGAGTTAGAGTTAATTAGGATTTAATTAACTTAGGTGGAGATTAGTTTGATTTGACATTTGACATAGATTTTTAGATTTATTTAAATCAAATGGGAGGAATAATGAATATTAGATTTAATTAATTAAAGTTTTATTTATTTAATTAAAAGGGATGATGTTAGATTTAATCAAATAAAGGTTAATTAATTTAATTAAAAGAGGAACATTAGGATTAATCAAATAAAATGATTTATTTAATTAAAAGAAGATAATGATTTAATGAAATAAAGTTGATTAATTTAATTAATATAGGAATTATGATGAATTTAATCAAATAAAAATTATTTGATTAAATGGTTAGTAGAGAGATTATTTAGGCAGAATTGATGTTAGTAAATCAGGATCAAGTGTGCGAGATCAATCAGTATAATTTACATGTCTACAAGTACCATAGCTCAATCATCATAAGGAGTCATTAAAGAAACATTATGATAAGTACCATTTTACCACCACTCTACTAGGGGGGTGAGTGTAGGATCATGGGGGTCCAAAAAGTGGCGATATGACGAAATGGTTGACGACTTTTTCTTTATCCAAATTTGATGAAATTAAAAGGGTTTATTGAAAAAATTGTCAACTTTACAACAATATAAGATATGCCTTATTTTGAATTTGAAGACTAAATCTAGAAACTATTGAACAACCATACAAAAAATGTAAGGGTGAGGTAATGCACAAAAATGGGAATATTTTTTCAAGTGATCCACCATCACCAAGGTGGCCTATTTATTACTTGAAAACAAAATTCCTAGAAAATAGATAATGAGTGTAACTCTAGGATTAATAGAGGCTTGAGTTTTAAATTCAAGGGTAAATAAATTTGTTTATGATAGGTAATAAATTTTCGTAGATAGCTAAAAAATTGATACTAATAGTGGATCTAAGTCAACCAATCAATGATATCTCCAATTGTAGGTGTGGTATCCCATTCATTTTAGATCTCATATATCCAATGGGGAACTAGTACCAAAATAAAAAAGATGAAATCTTCTTCTTCATATTGGCATGAGAGTGCATCAAATACCACATTTCATTTACCCTTCTAGAAAATCTCATTAGTATATATGTACATATTGACCACCCATTTTTTAGTACCCTTTCTTTTTCAGAAAGCATTTTGGCTATAATGATCTATTTTATTTGGAATATGTAGCCCAACAAGTAAGGATGCCATTGTTGGATAACAACATTTTTTTGATAAGTTGATTTAACTAGATTTTATAATGTGTGTTACTTGTTGGTGAAGGTTAGCAACCATCATTGTTGCTTCAACACTACACCTATGCCCATTAAAGGCATCACATTCTAATATGAAGATTTTGTGAAAATATGGTATGGATAACACTTAATTAGTACACATGACAATTATACGTGCATTAAACATCACCTATACACTAATTCCAACTAATGGAAGGAGTTTCATTTGAGAAGAGTTGACAAGTGTCTAACAATTTTAACATAACTACGAACAAACTTATGATACTACCTTATCAATATTATGCCAAAAACAATTTGAATGCAAAGAATAAAAAAAACATAGAGCTACTACTCTATTTCCCAATAAATTGGGAATACAAAAACAAAATGTGGAAGAACAAGGAGACATGCAACTTTATTTTGTATTTAATAAGCTGGAAATGACAATACATAAAAGAATAAACATTAAACTCATAAAATAAACCTAAGCTACATATTACTAGTTGTTGGGAGCTTTCATGTTTAGGAGCTGCTAGGAGCTCACTAATAGGAGCTATGCAGAGCTCTTTTAGGAGAAATCACTGCTCACATACAAATAACATACAATTGTTGTTGTTCAGGAGCTTCTAGGAGCTCACACAAAACATTCCTCTATTCATAGACTATTGTTGCACAAAAAAATTCTTCTTCCAAAACCTGACAGATCTAACTGCCTTCAATTCCTTTTGTCTCTTCAACATTCCCTCTCAAAAATTAGAAATTACCTACCACCATAAATTGGGAATTCAAAATTTCCTACCATAGTTAATTTTGAAGCTGTCAGGATCTGTAGGGATGAAGATCCCAAAAAATTGTCGTTGAAGAAGGGGCTCCTGATGGGTAGGTGAAACAACTGGGGGGTTTGACATGAAAGGAGGCTTTAGGAGCAATAAATTTTCCAACACTCCCCTTGGTCCTGAGCCAACAAAACAAGATCAATCATGATCCAGATCAACAACTCCCAATATACTCCTTAGGTGCTTGAAACTGTCTCTACTCAAAGGCTTGGTGAATATGTCTAGTAGCTACTACTTAGACCTACAAAATGCCATTTAATTTCACTATTTTCACCTAACTCTCTGATACAATGATACCTAATTTCAATGTTCTTTCTTCTTCCGTGAAACATAGGATTTTTCGTCAACAATATTGATGAAACATTGTTACAAAATATTGTTGTTCCATCCTCTTGTTATTCTCTCAAATCTTTCAAGATTCTTCCTAGCCAAATAGCTTGAAATTTTGTTTCATTTTCTGCTATATATTCAACCTCTGTTGTAGATAGGGAAACTATGGGTTGTTTCTTGGAAGCCCATGAGATAGCTCCCAAACCCAAATGAAACACATATCCCAATGTGCTCTTTCTATCATCCAAACTTCCCACCCAATCACTGTCCATGTATCCAACCAGCCCAAAAACATCTTTTGTTGTGTACAAAATACCATATCCTTTGGTTCCATTCACATACCTTAGGATTCTTTTACCTGCTTGCCAATGGGTGTCCCTTGGAGTCTCCATAAATATGGAAATAAGACTCATTCCATGCATTATATCAGGCCTAGTTGTAGTGAAATACATCAAACTTCCAACCAAACTTTTAAACATGGTTGGATCCACATTGTTGTTGCAACCTTCCTTGCTAAACTTTACACCTATGGAAGCTAGTATTGGGGAAGACTTTCTTTCAAGCATCCTAAATATCTTCAAGATTTCATTTACATATTTTTCCTGAGAGATAAATATACCATCATGCATTTTTTTTACTTATATTCCTAGAAAATATCTCAAGAGACCTAAATCTGTCATTTCAAACTCTCTTTTCACGGCCTCTTTAAAATTAGCAATGAGGAAATAATCATCCCTAGTGAAAACTAAATCATCAACATACATGACAACAATCAAAACCTTACCATCGACTACCTTGATGTAAAGAGTGGGCTCACCATCATTTTTTCTAAATCCATTGCTCATCAAATATGAGTCAATATTGTTGTACCATGCCCATGAAGCTTGCTTCAACCCATAGAGGGCCTTCTTCATCCTATACACCTTGTGTTCTTGACCTAGAAATTCATATCCAAATGGCTACTCCACATAAACTTCATCTTTCAACACTCCATTTGGGAAGGAAGACTTCACATCCATTTGAAATACCTTCCACTTGTGCTAGGCCACAATTGCTTTGACTGCCCGCATGGTCTTCATCCTTGCAATGGGGAAAAATGTCTCATTATAATCTCTCTAAAACTACTATTTGTACCCCTTGACAACTAATCTTTCCTTATTCCTCTCTATTCTTCCTTCAACATTGCATTTGGTCTTGTAGACCCATTTCACTTCAATAACTTTCTTATTGGGAGGAAAATCAGTTGACTCCCATGTGTTGTTCCTCTCTATTGTATCTATCTCCTCATCCATGGCATCACACCATTTCTCCTCTTTCACAACATCCTCAAAATAAACTGGATCACTATGAGAAAATAATGCAAAATTCACACTCTTATCAAATTCTTCATCATACCTTTCACTTTGGTAGATCTCCCTTAGACTCTTGGTCTTTCTTGGCATTAGGGAGGCAAGAGTGGGGTCTGAACTTTCACTACTACTATTGCTCTGCTAAACAAGCTAGTTCAGGAGCTGTCGGGAGCTCTTAGGAGCCATTCGGAGCTACTTTCCTTTCAGTCTGCTCATTTCAGGAGCTTTCAGGAGTTTTTGGGAGCTCTCTGCGGCCAATTCTCTAGTTTTCTATGACTTTCTTCCTGACTGTCTACCTGTGTCAGGAGCTATCAAAAACTATCGCTCTATCCCATGACTCATCCTCTAGGAACTCCACATCCCTACTAATCACTATCTTCTTGGTGACTGGATTATACAACCTATAGGCTTTGGAATCTTCACTGTAGCCCATGAAAATACACTTTTCTCCCTTGTCATCCAATTTTTGCCTCTTTTCTTTAGGCATGTTAGCATATGCTACACACCCAAACACTCTTAAGTGCTCAACCATCCACTTGCATTTTGTCCATGCCTCTTGAAGGATTTTGTCATGGACTACCTTTGTTGGACTTCTATTTATCAGATATATAGTTGTTGCTACAACCTCTCTCCAATATTCAATTGGGAGTCCCTTTTCTTTCATCATGCTCCTTACCATCTCCATGATGGTCCTATTCTTTCTCTTAGCCACTCCATTTTTCTATAGAGTATAATTGGTTGTTAGCTCCTTCTTAATGCCATTTTTCTTGCAAAAATTCACAAACTAATTGGAGGTATACTCTCCCCCTCTATCTAACCTTAGGACCTTGATGAAATTTCCACTCTCATTTTTATCCTGGGCCTTAAACAACAAAAACTTATCAAATGTTTCAGACGTATGTTGCAAAAAATAGACCCATGTCTTACAGTTGTAATCATCAATGAAGGTCATTAAATATTGGCTCTTACCAATAGATATGGTTTGCATAGGGCCTACCAAATCTATGTGCACCAGCTCCAATGGTGCTCTTTCCCTTGTAGAGTTGCCCGATTGAAAGGGCTGCCTATGTTGCTTTCCCAAAATGCAAGCCTCACACTTAACATTAGGCTATACTATTCTTGGCAAACCATCAATCATTTTGTTCTTGGACAAAAGACTTAAACCGGCATAGCCTAAGTGTCCATACCTAAGATGCCATAGCTTGGAGGGGTCTTGAATGGTGCTCTTGAGGGCTAGTTGTTGTACTATTGTACATTTTCCATTCATGAGAGGTGCAACAACGGACTTAGATGAGAAACATGTCTCAATCTTCAAAGGAAACATCCAGTTCTTTGTCATTTGAACTGCTGCAAACACTTTCTTCCTCTCATTATTGTCATAAATAATGCATTGACCCTTCTCCATTAGCACTTTATATCCATTTTGGATCAGCTATCCAACACTCATGAGGTTATGCTTTAACCCAAGAGAAAGAAATACATTTTGTTTCTCCTTCTTCTCACCTTGCTTGGTGAAAATCATAAAAGATCCTCTATCCACAACTAAAACTAATCCATTGTTCCCCATTCTTATCTTTGACTTCACATTCTTATCAATGAAAGAAAACAATCTTTCATTACCACTCATGTGGTTGCTGCAACCATTGTCCAAATACCAAAATTCATGGCTGCCTTCTTCACCAGTGTTGCACATGATGAAGGTTGTGGACTGATTTCCTTCAGCCACATTCGCATCATCCGCATTTGCATTTTTTTTTTACTAATTGTCATGCTTTTTCTAGCACTCACTTGCATAATGTCCAAATTTATGATAGTAGTAGCATTCAACATTGCTTTTTTCATTCTTTTGATTCAAACTATTGTTCTTCTTACCTTGTCGGGAGTTGTTCTAAGAGTTGCTTGCTCCCTCTTGGGTGCTTTCTCATCTCGAGCTTTCTCCTCTAGAATTTCCTTGTCCAAATTTTCCATGACCTCTACCTCTTGAGCTCCTTCCACCATTGTTTCTTCCCCCCCTTCCTCTTGCATTTGACTGAGCTTTAAAAGCTTTCTCTTGGGAAGAAGTAGCAAACCTATTTAGGTGTTGCTCATGGGTTTGCAAAGAACCCATCAATTCATCAACAAACAACGTTGTGAGATCCTTTGCCTCTTTAATGGAAATCACCATTGCATCAAAATTCATGGGTAAGCTCCTGAGGTTTTTCTCCACAATCCTCTGATCATCCATGACTTCTGCATTCACCCTCAACTGGTTTATGAAACCTGAGAGTCTTGTGTGAAAAACTTAGATGGACTCACTATCCTTCATTTCAAGAGTCTCAAACTCTCTTCGAATCATCTGGAGCTTCACCAATCTGACCTTGTCAATCCCTTTATAGCTGGTCTGGAGGATTTTCCAAGCTTCCTTTGCATAGTTAGTTGCTACTATTCTGGGAAAAATGGCCTCTGTCAAGGATACTTCTATTAAACTTAATGCCTTAGCATCTTTCCTCCTCAACTCCTTCATTTGGGTCTTCTGGTTATTTATGAGAACAACATATGCTACAAGATCAGTTACATCATTGAAACCACTGATAACAAACTCCCACAAATCATTTACAACCATTATGGTCTTCATCTTCTTTTCCCAAGCATCATAGTTTTGTCCATTAAAGGACGATGGCTACTACCAACTCTTCCCTTCATCTCCAGCCATGTCTCCTACAAGAAAACTTACTACCCAGAAAAACAAATTCCCTAACTCATGAAGAAATGGGGCCTATGGCTCTGATACCATGTCAAAAAAAAATTGAATGCACAAAAAAAATAAAAAATAGAGTTGTTGCTCTATTTCCCAATCAACTGGGAATACACAAACAACATGCGGATGCACAAGGAGACATGCCACTTTCTTTTGTATTCAATAAACTAGAAATGACAATACATAAAAGAATAAACATAAAACTTAGAAAATAAACCTAAGCTATAGATTACTAGTTGTTGGGAGCTTTTATGAGTTGTTCACATAAACATACAACTTTCAAGAGCTGCTAGGAGCTCACTGATAATAGATACATAGAGCTCTTTCAGGAGCAATAACTACTCACATACAAATAACATATAGTTGCTACTATTCAGGAGCTTCTGGGAGCTCACACAAAACATTCCTCTGTTCATAGACATTGCTACACAGAAAAATTATTCTTCCAAAAACTGATAGAAATAACTGCCTTTAATTCCTTTTGTCTCTTCGACATTCCCTCTCAAAAAATTTAAATTACCTACCACCATAAATTGGGAATTCAAAATTTCCTACCATATTTAATTCTGGATTTGTCAAGAGCTATAGGGATGAAGATCCAAAAACTATCATTGAAGAAGGGGGTTCCTGACAAGTAGGTGAAACAACTGAGGGGTTTGATGTGAGAGCAAGAGGCTTTAGGAGCAATAAATTTTCCAATAGCTTAAGATTCCTTGTAAAATTTTGAGAGACAAACACTCTTACATTGAGATAATATTATTGATTTCAACCTTGCCACCTATATCGTCATCTTTAATTATCCAATAAATATAAGATCAAATAATAATTCATAGTTATCCATCCCTAAACTACATAATATGAATTTTTCACCATTACAAAGATTAAACTCATCTACAAATTATTTACTAGAAACAAGGGGCAATGAAGGCCTAAGTTTTACGATGCCTGGTGCTTGGTGCCTACCATAAACAAATGTAATTCCCACCATGTTCGCACAAAGTTTTATTGAGTAACTTTTGGAATAAGCATTTTATTCTACAGTGTAAGTTGAATTTTCAAGACCATATAACAATAAACTATTACAAAGGTGGTTCATACAACTTGACTTTTTAATGAAATCTTGCATGTCCTCGACGACATTTAGAAGGGCATCGTCATTATGTAAACATTTTTTAGCTAAAAACATACTCAAAACATGTTTAAAAAGGGTTAAAGTGAAGGGAAGCAAGGTGGGGATCACGTGGAAATTTCTAACATCATTCATAAGATGCTCAAAACACTTCTCCATAATGTGATAAAAAATAATATGTCCCATAGAAAATATTGGCATTAGGGTAGTTGCTCCCAGTGTTATTGACACTACGATATTATCCCAATATATTAATATAATGATTTCCATCCAGTCTCTTTCTTTCATGAGATTGAACATCATGTTAAAGAACCCCATCTTGCATGGAATTAAATAACTCTTTGATCTCTTCAATCAATTCCTCTATTCTCTTATTGATCTCTTCCAAGGGTGCCTAAAATAATAACATAACTACTGATATATGTAACACTCGATCAATTATCTGATAACTAATAATGAGTGTTACATTATCGATAGTTACTGAGAGTGAATTTGTCTCTAAAAAATGTAGAACCCAAAAATCGAGAGGAAATAAAAGATGTACAGTTAGATGCAGAAAAATTGAAAATTATTGTTTCAGGCACCCTTGGATGAGATGAATAAGAGAATAGAGGAATTGGTTGCAGAGATCAAAAGTCTCTTTAATTCAATGCAATATGGGTAAATAAGTCTATCTGCATACAATACCACTTGGGTAGCGAGAGTTCCTTCCATTGATGGCTTCCTTAGATGGAGGCAATAACTTGATATTATATAATAACTAGTTTAAATTATTGTTCAATAATATATTTGGTTTGGTGTTTTGAAGGATGAGTTCTTTATGAAAGGGTTACGAAAGGATAATCCATGTGATTTTCCTTTTTTGTGGTTGATTTCTCTTCTCTCTTCTTTCTTTTATAATTGTTATTCACATGTTGAAATGTCACTAAAATTCTTGTTGATTTGATTAGTGTGTTAATATCTTTGAAGGATTAGTGTGGAAATGTTTATAATGCTCAATAATTATAAAGATCTAATTTAATTATTAAAGGTTTTGTAGGTGTTTTTTCTAACATTTTATATTAGAGAAAAGGTGGTTCTTTGGTTTGCATGTAAGTTGTATGTACTTGCAATTTACTTACATACACTTTAATGGACTTGCATGTGATTGATCAATGGTGATTTTCTTCTGATTATTCCCTCATTGTGATTTCTTAGCTTGGTAATCTTGTTGGAATATACTAAAGAGAATTGGTTATTTATTAATTTTTATGAGATATATTTTGCAATGGAACTAGCTTGTTATTTTTGGAAATAGTATGGTAAAAACTAGTGAAAATGGTGGATATGTTCAATGGAATTGGTTAGGTGTATGCATGTTGTGTGGATATTCCCTAGAGCTCCATATTGATAGCATGGGATTATCCTCTAACATGGTGCTTTTGTTCCTTTATCCTATGGTTGTGTGTAGTGAAAGAGTTCATGTTGACTGTCTATTTTTGGTCACTTGGTCACATGGGAAAGCACTAGCTATGGTGACTACTATAAGGATTCTTAATGTTGGGGTCATGATTTCATCTCTTAGTTTCATGAAAGCATTAAATGATTATCATTTTCTTATTGTGGGTTGTGGAGTTGGTATTTTGGTGGCTTGGAAGCTCCTAAACAACTTGGTTCCTCTATCTGCATGTACTCAATGATGGTTGTGAAATTGACATTTTTATGGCTTGAGTTTTCTAGACAACTCTCTAATCATTTTAGATATTTCTACTCTCATGTTTTTAGATTCACATTGTTTGGATCTATGGTTTATGTATATTTCGTACTTTTTTATAATCTATAGATTTGCATATCTATGATATTTCATTATTTCAAATCACATATTAGTTGTTTTTCAAATTTTTGGATTTTTAGATGTATAATTAATTTTAGATTTGCATGGATGGTTTTGTAGTTTTTCCATGTTAATTTTAATTTTTTTCTTCTGTAGATATACAAATATACTATTGTTCGAGGTTTTCTAGATGGTGATAGTTGTAGATTTACATGCATGTTTTGACAAGGTTGATTACAAGTATCCTTCTCAAGTTTGGAAGTTTTGTTATGTGCCTTATCACTTTAACATTTCTACGAGGTTGTGTATTGGGTTACTAAACTATGGTTACTCTATTATGGGTTTGCAACAAATCAAATCTAGAGTTGATTTGATATTTGAGTCATGAACAATATATATGTTGTCTTTGGTTGTCTCAATTTTAGTATAACTTTTGCAATATCACATGTGTGTAGCTATTGTGTGTTATCTTATATGGACTCTATTGGGTTGAAATTTCTTGGTAACCTTGGTGCATTGGTATTTTCAATATAGTGATACATAGAAATGATATTTGGAGTACATGAGATTCTGATACTCTAGAATCTATAGTTATGATTATAATGGAATGTGTGTCTTTGGATCACTATTTAGTGGGAGCTTTGTGTAGTTAAATAGTTTGTTTTATCTTCTTAGAACTGGATATTTTGGTTCTACTTCTATGTCTAGAGTTGCACTAGTGTTGCAATTTTTTTATTGTGCTTAAGCCATTCTTGATCTTCATTTAGGAGATGGTTATCACAATGTCATATGCAACTTAATATCACTATTTTGTGGGATATTTTAGTAGTGACATGGATTTATCACTTGGTGATGAATGATATTGTAATTTTGTAAATTGATCCTATGCAATTCCACATTACATACACCTTCCTCTCTAGATAAATTAAAGTAATTATGCTTTCTCTCAACTGGAAACCATCTCTCACCATGTAGCATGCCCAAATTTTTGACTATTGAGTTTGATTTTTGCACAAAATTATGGGTATCATAAGGACGTTCACAAGCCATGCTAGCATCTTGTGAAAATATCTGACTAATTTGGTCATTTAGACATTACAAGTACTATGTTATGGCATCATAATGCCTCTTCCAACCTGTGACCCCATTGGGAGTTATTCAAGTAGGCTATTTGAACACAAAATTCCCTCTTTCTTAAGGATGATTGATTCATTTTTCAACTTTATTCATTCTTTCTCTTTTGGAAAATACACAACTCTTATTTTTTCATTCTCCACCACTCTACAATACCTCTCTCATTTACAATATTCTTCATATTTTTTGTACGCATATATTCCAAAATACTCTTCTAAAACTTTTAGAGTAAACTACATTGTTGTAAATATGAGCTCATCTTGTGAAGAGGTCATTATAATCTTGGAGATTCTCATCACTTCCTTACTACACTAATAATCTCCATAACTTCTATGTGCTAACTATTCAAGTCTTTTATTCAAGATCATTATCTTTATTTTTTAGCATATTGTTCTCTTTATCATTTCATGTATATTTTAATTATCTCATCTAAGGTTGTCCGTGGAGGTGGAAACACCAATATAGGGGTTTGAATAAGGAAAACTCCTATACAACCATCCAAACCGCTATCTTTCGTATAGTGTGTGTAGGTGCATGTGGAAGTTCTACTTGAAGAAATCTTGGACTTCGTCAAACATTTTTAGTGATATCTTCAATCTCTCCTTGTCATTTTTGTTTAAGTATCACTTAGCATCATTATTTCTATCATTTTATATTCATTGTAAACTTGCATTTTATTACCCTTTCACATCTAGAATCCTATGTAAAGTACTTTATCTCTTTATGTGATTACTTTTTCTCTCTGTCTATACGAGACACTAGTACAGTGCATTTTCATTTGATAGTTGTGTGTCTGTCCTAGATGTAAAGAGCTTACCAAGCTTTCTAAAAGACCTTTATACCCTACACTTTCAATCTTTGATGTTTGAAAGGTCTAAATATTTTTTTATAATTTTTTAAATCTCAAACTCCTCCATTTCCAATTTGCTTGAGTTTTGTCAACTGAGGTAGTGGAGAGAAAATTTTCTACTTGAGATCTTGTTGTCTTAGGGGTAGAAAAATCCTTCCTCTACAGATATTCTATAATGGTTGTTGGTGTCATGGAGGAGCTCTTGGATCCTATTTCTTTTGTATAGTGATATTTCATTAATATCTCTAGGTCTACTGGTAGAGGATGCTTATCTTCATGGGCCAGTGTAGGATCATGAGGGGCCTAACTAGGCCTCTAAGTGGTAATGAAAATTTAGAAAAACAAAGTTACACAACTTGACATAAAAAATTGAATAGGTTATTAACATAATTTGAAAAATATGTAAGAACAAAATTTGTAGAAAATTGAATGAAGTTTCTAAGCTACTAGTCCTTTTTTGGGAAAAAGTAAATCTATTTGGTTAAAATTTGAAATTTCAATGCAGTAGTACTAAAATTTTAGGCAAAAAAAGCAGGTATTTGTTTGGCCACCCTGATGATGAGCAATTTTTTATTTTTGATCTTTCAATATAAGTAGAGGACAAATTCCTAGATATGATGCATATTTTTTTGTATTTTTTTGCAAGTAAACAATTAGTTATGAATTTTCTAGTAGGAATTTTCAAAAATATTAAAAACCATTTGTCCGACCACCCTAACTTGGTCAAAAAATTATGAAATTCAATTTTTTTTTAACAATAGTTTATGAATCATAGTGTGTGGTACATCTATCAAATTCAAAAAATCTATAACTGTTTAAAAGTTATAGATGTTTTTCAATCAACCCATCAGTTAGGAATTTACACATAGTGCATGTAGAAAATTAATAATAATTATTGATTAAATTCAAAATAAATCATATCTTATATCTATAGAATGTTGACAATCTTTTGAACAAACCCTTTTCATTTCATCAAAATCGGATGAAAAAATTCCATCAGCACAAAGAGTGAAGTCTAAAAAAATCTTAGAACCCCTGTAAACATGTTGGGGTTGTTGACTTTTTTGCTTGGCAGTCCCCAAGCCAAGTATTGAAGTAATACCGAAGAAAATCAAATATCTGTTTCATATTAGATTTCCAATTTGATCAAATCAAATATCCGATATAAAAAAATATCCATTAATGTTGGAAAAATAACAAATATCCATTATTTTGTAATAGATATTTGTTTATTAACACATTCTTATCAATATTTATGTATATTTTATATTAGGTTATGTAGACACTGAAAAATGGCTTAGGTCTGCGACTACAATTTTTCATCATTAATTCAAGATATCCACAAAAATGATTAAATGATTTGATCATTTAATTATAACTTAACATCACATTTCCTCTAATTAATTAAATAGTTTTAATCATTTGATTAATTTATTTTCATTATTCTTCTAAAATTGATTAATTAAGTAAATTACATTAATTTATCTTAATTCCGTCACTAATTAATTCTAATCCCCTCTTTTGATTGATTGAATAAGTTTCATAAATTTATTTAATCACGTCATCATATTGTCCCAAATTTTATTAAATGAATAATATTTATTTAATTAATTATTCTACCTTCTCATCTAAAGTTCCCCCATTAATTAATTATTCTACCTTCTCATCTAAGGTGACTCATAAATTGAATAATTCATTTAATTCATTTGATTCACGTACACACATTTCCTCCATAAAATAAAGAATTAATTTAATAATTGATTCTTCTATTTGAACACATGTCTCCTACATTTTCAATTAAATAATCTCATGTATAAGTCTCTCCACTCCTAACTAACACTCTCTCTCAATTCACTCAGCTAAACTGGTCTGTCACCTCCTTTTGACTCACACACTCTAAGCAATCAAATCACTTAACTATTCAATCAACCTCTCCTACAACTAGTTGACTAATCAATCAAATCACTTAACGGTTCAATCAATCTCTCAATCAAATCACTTAACTATTCAATCAGGTCCTCACACTCGATTTGGACCATTCAAACTCAAATTAATCTCGGTCGTTGAATCTATGAAGATCCTATAAAAAAGATTTTTAACTCTATTTTTTGGTAATCACAATCTTTGAAATTTTTCTATCATAATACTTAGAGACAAATATTACATACTCACAATTTGAGGGAATTTGTGCATTTCAAAGCAAAGTTTAGAAGGATAATGGGGATGAATCAAGCAAGCATGGGAATTAGGTGATATTGTTCTATATATTGAATTATTTTGATTTCATTGTACTTCATTATAGATTTTGGTGAATTTTAGCATGATCTAGGAAATTTGTGATTGTTGCTATTATTTATGCATCTTTATTCATGTTCATTTTCCCTTATCACATTTGGTGAACCTGATGTAAAGTCATAGACTTCAAGAAAAATTGTAGAAAATTTAATTTTTGTAGGAATAGGTATGCATCGATGCATTTGCGGCATGAAATGATGAATTTGACATCATGAACTACATCTGAAGAGCGAAACACCACATCTAACTAGAAATGAGGCATATGTGGCTTCCTACAACACATCTGACTAGTGAAAATAAATTTTTGAGTTCTAAAATTCTGAGTTTTGATTTTAATAGTTAAAGTTTGTTATTACTAATTTGGAGTTTAGAACATGTGATCTATTGGAGTTAACCTAGTTTTTTGCAAGAAAATTGATAGAAGACAAAATATAAACTTTCAAACTTCTAACGTGTGGTTTTGTAGGATGATTATTGAAGAAGAAAAAAACAAATCTAAAACTTCTAGTTTATCTTGCTTTCATTCATGTTTGGAGTCTACATGTAGGTTTTCTTTTATAATTAAGAGGTTAATTAATTATGTCTGGAGTCTCTACATAGTATATCTATAATTAATTAGGGTGGATTAATTATTGTATTCTAAGCTTGGGAAGGTTGGTAGGTTCATATGCTCTCACCTTGGGAAACCTTGGTGATCAGAAAACTAGACCCATCCACTTTTGTGTTTACCTCTTAGAGGGCCTACCTTGGTGGAAATATTACTCACCCTAAGGGAACAACCCAACTGGTAATGAGCTAAAGCCAAGCTACTCCCAACTAGTATATAAATTTGAATGTTGTAGGAAATATCAACATTACAGGTGTGGATGTGTCACATAGACAAGTGATTCCCTCATTATCCACATGGTACGTTAAAACTTGTAGAGCATAACCTCTACAGGCTAGGAAACCTCCTTATCAGAGCTAATCTTGCCTCATGTGTGGCCAACTGAATGGGTTCCTTGATTAAAAACCATTTGTTTAGATTGGCAGAAATCTTCTATCTACTGGTGTAGGTACAGTCATTCCCAAGCCAACCCACATTATACATGCAGTTTAGTAGTAGAGATGAAAAATTCCTTGTTCATGTGGGAATCCAAATCTTGGTAAGCCCGAGAAGTGAGTACACTATAAGGGGGAGCTTGTGCTACCAATATCCTAAGTCATCCACTCTAGATAGTGTGATTGGAGGAAACTCTAAGTGGGAGTCTAGTGGATATTGTCCTTGCCAGCCTTAAGATTGTAATTATCTGTTTATGTATTTCAAACACTCTACTTGGCGCGTCTTATGTGTGTTTTCAATCAGATCTGATCAAATATAGAAATCCAAGAGTCAATCTTAAACAATTCATAAATTTTTCAAAACCTAGGACCAATTCACTGGTCAATGCATTTGTCACACATAAAATTGCATTTGACATTCTGAGTCACAACTGTTTCAATAGAAAACACATATGACATTCTGAGTCAAAATTGCTAAAACCTTCAACACATCTAACAACATGAGTCACAATTGTTGTAGTCTGAAACACATTTGAGACTATAAACCACATATGTGAGTTTCTGTGGCATCCGGTCTTCTAAACTACATTTGTAGTCTAGAATGACACATTTTCCTATCACAAAAAATATTACATTTAACAAATTGAAAACTCAGAAGATTTATTGTAGGATCTCATTATCTAATTTACCCTCTACTGTAAACTTGATCTAGACCTATAATCTACTCATATTTAGGTTTTTCCTTAGTTTTCCTAATAGTTTCATCATTGCATTACTTAGATCATCCTTAGCATACCTAGGAAAATCCTTGTGCATAACACTTTACAGACCTTAGGGTAGATAAACTGTCTAACCTTGATTGAAAACAGTGATTCCAAATATGATTCCCCTTGACATATCATTTTACAATTTGTCCTTTGTCATCTATGCGGAATACCTCAAACTCACTAGGCTAGTTTGAACTCTGCCTAGTCAACTTATCACTTAGTCATTTTGGTATTGATCCTAAAACATCATTGGAAATCAACATTGGAACCTTGCATCAAACTTGGTCAAATAGTGACTCATCGCTTAGTTATCCAAAGATATTGACATATATTTTTCATTATACCCTAATCTTTGCATGTCATAATTTATGCCAAAAAACCCAAAAAAACATAGCTTAACTTTCATATCCTAGATATTTTCATTTTAAACATTATCTTAAGTTGTACCTTATTCATTTCATGTCATAAATTTATGCCAAAAAAACAAAAAAAATAGCTTATACTCTCGCATCTTAGGTAGTTGCATACCCTATGATTCACATTTATGTGTCATCCTTCTTTGATCAAGTCTTCTCTTATGGTCCATACTAGATTACAAAAGAGACAATTAGAAATGGACCCTTCACGACAACATGAGGAGCTTTACAATCCCACTAGAAAAATGAACCTTGGTCCTACACCTCACCATGTCAATATCAATACCACACACATTGGGTCAACATCACAAGAACCGCCAAGGTCTAACTCATATGTCAACCCATTTGAAAACTTCCTCATGAGAGATGACCAAGGTCATATCACTATTGAGGAACTTGAGGTACCAGCCCAGGATCCTGAGGTTGTTGAAGTTGTCAATGAGCTCTTCATGCTCGACCCTCAGATATTTTTAGCCAAACTCCTAGAGGATGGAGTTAAATCACCACCTGGATTTGACATAAACATGCTACAAGTGGTGCCTTCACCTAGAAATGTCTCAAACCAAAACTAGGGTCATACGACACATATTCTACAAAATTTTACACCTTAGGTAAACCTTAATATACCTTTAGGAGGAGCTACATAGAGTCTTTCAACAATTTACACTACTCTGACTTTTGGGATTCCCTTCAAAACTCCACGTATAAAATCATCTATTACATAGTCCATGACACATGTTGTGACCCAATCAACATCAACGCCTGTAACACAGTCAACAACACAACTGGCAGACACTAATCCATTTGGGACCTCAATAAACACCATGAATACTACCTCAAACAATCCTCATGGACACAAGAGAATAAGATTTTTAGGTTTAGGACCAACACCATGGTTGATGTCAAGGGTACCTAATATAGTCATGTTATCCCCCAAAACAGTGCTACACAAGGACAACAAAGCACACATACGCTGCCTCATGTGAGTCCAACACAACCATGATTTTGATCAAATATCTTTACATCAAATACATCACAACAAGGTACCCATGCACAACCCGGAAGTCAAAACACACAAGGGAAACCCAACATGAACACCTCATATACACATATACCTCAAGTACAAAAACATATGACTTTATAAACCTACCATGTACCTATAGAAAATGTGAGAACCGACAATACGAATGACATACCAAACACACAGGTGGATGCTCTAACTACACAAATGCTTGCTTTATAGAAAAAAGTTGAGAACATGCAAGTAACAACCAAAAAATCCTACAACATGCAAGACTTGAATCCATACCCCTTTGGTAAGAGTATCTACATGCCTCCTTTTCCACAAGGATACACAATTTTGATCTTTTCAAAGTACAAAAGGATGGGAAACCCAATAGAGCACATCAAAGAATTTAGCACGACCTATGTTGACTTTTCCTCAGAGCACACATACTTGATGAGATTATTCCCTAGAACTCTTATGGGTCCTACACTTGAGCGGTTTTCATGATTACTTGGGGGCATAACAACATGGTGTAAGTTATCCAACAAATTTGTAGACAACTATGCCTTTAACATTGAAAATTATATCACATTAGCCACCTTGTGTACCTCAAAAAAAGAAGAGGGAGAGTCCTTTATCAAATACTTCCAGAGATGGAGAAACTTGGTGAGCCGATACTAGGTAGAGATCCTTGAAATACAAAAGGTGGACATGTTTGTCAAAAACCTCCTAGATTCTTTAAAAGATCCCTTGCAAGTTCATTGTTGTGCACACTTTGTAGACCTAGTAGAAAAAGGAAAAATGATTGAGAAATCACTTGTCGCTAAGGGTTCCCTTAAGCTCTCTAAGAGTACAAACAATCAACACACATTTAATGACAAAAAAAAATACTGGTCTTGAAACAAAAATGTCACAAACAACAGGGTTGTGGATATCAAAGCTATAAACAAAACTGGTCCTATTGTTACTCTAAGAGGACCTAAAGCCTCAACAACTATACCACAAACCCCTACACCAATGAAAAATTCCATACGAAATAATCAGGGACTAGGACTTGATAGAGACCACCTAGGGAATACATTAAATGTGAATACACTCCCCTCAAAGAACCCATTGAAATGGTATTGAAGAAACTTGTTCAATCAGGTGTCAGACAACTACAGGAATGCACATCTTACATGTCTAACTTTAAACCCTCTTGGTGGGATGATAACACCTTTTGTGAATATCACCAAGGTAAAGGACATAAAACATCTACTTGTAGACAACTGAAAAAATATTATTCAGGACCTTATCGAAGACAATTAATTGAGGTAGAGGGACAACAATAACACACTTCCAAATAAAATCACAAGATCTACAAGAATCCCCTTCAAGACCATGGTTCAAGGAAACCCTCTAATTCAAGTACTAATAGCAATAACTCAACCAATTATATGACTACTAGCTATAATTACACCAAAATCCTCCATCTTCAAGCTATAGATGAACATATCAACACCATTACCATCAAGAAGACCCTAGAGTGAGTTGTAAACACTCATAGAACTAAAATAACCATACTTTCCCCTTCACCTCCCAAGAAGTCCCAAGTTAAAAGGTCATTTTAAATTGCTGGATCAATTGGAGAAAACCCCAACAAAAATATCCATATTGGAACTGCTATGCACATCACCTGAGCATAGGGAAATCCTAGATAAGATGCTAAAAGAAACCTCTATCCTAGAAAACCTCAATGTCGAATAATTTCAAGCCATGGTTGGATTCCTTGTGAGCTCTCACCATGTTACCTTCTCTAACAAAGACTGCTCAACCCAAAAGATGAACCATAATGACTTACTACACATTGAAGCCTTCATCCATTAAAATAAGATCAAACGAGTCTTGAGAGACAACATAGCAGGATTGAATGTTTGTTCCTTAAAATTGGTTAAGTCACTAGGTTTTTTTTGAAGCATGTGTGGATAAGACAAAGAACATAGTCATAAAAGGTTATGATGATGATGAATGATCCTCTGAAGGAATAATAACACTTCCAATATGAGTGAGACCCATAATGTTGGATATGACTTTCCAAGTATTGGATCTGGAAATCTCTTATAATCTTCTCCACGGTCGACCATGGATTCATGCCATGAAAAATGTTCCCTCCACATATCATCAATGCCTAAAGTTTCCCTATAATGACACCAAAATTACTATCAAGGGTGGCACTAATCCCTTTGAGTATTGCACTAACGTACGAGGAGTCTCTAAACATTAGGTGCCACTTAACCTTGAGGCCTCAACATCAAAATCATCCAAGTACATTGATCCCTCAACACTAACTAGGACATCTGATGTCCTTCGGTCATCTACCTCCACATCTTCTACTTTTGCTGCCAAACCCCTGGACCCTGAGATATAGATCCAAGACAAGGGATGCATAGAATACAACATGAACACTAGCTTTTGCATCACCACAATGCCAAAATCACCAAAGACATATGGAAAGCCATGTTACAACATGGAACCTAAGGTCTTGATTCATGTACCTCCCAAAAATACTTTCCTCAAGTGGGGAGACATTGGCAAAGAAGATATTGAGGATGTGTTTGACTGGGTCTATAAAGAAGAGGAGACACCACTTCCAATAGAGCAATATGGTAAAGGGTTTTTGATGTTGCAAGCAAAAGGGTATGATAGAACCAGTGGTTTGGGCATAAAAAAAAACAAAAGAAGAGAACCCTACATACCTAATAAATGGGGGAAGAATCTTGGGTTAGGGTGGAAACCACTGAAGGTTGGTAGCACTAAAACCAAATTTCCTTGAAATAAGGAAGTACATGCTTCTGAATGTGTCGAGACATCAGAGGATTATGACAATGAATTTTATGATGAAAATGATTCTAACAATTGGGAATGGGAATTCTATGCCTCTAGCACTTACAAACTAGATAAAATTTTCCATGATTTAGATAAACCTAGTCCTAAGGCAACCAACAGTATGAATTTCAACATCCAAGTCAATACCTCAGTCCTTACCTTATTGGTTGCTTCCCCACCTTTTGCAAATACTGATGATGGAATTTCCCTAGTCTACCCACAACTGGTTGACTAGGACCAAAAAGGTCCTAGCATTTTCGATACCTTTGAGAACAACAAAGATATTGTTAATTTCATGGGACTGAGAGAAGGAATGCCATAGGGAGACCGTAAAGTTATCTTCATGATAGAACTTGATGTGGCAACATACTTCAAGGAGATTGCATCACCCTCTAGTTGAAAAAATAATAATAAATAGAAAAATGAAAGGTCTTTGGGTGAAAACCGTGAGGTTCCCTCTGATCAGGAAAAAGTAAAAACAAAGGAAGTATCCGAAGGAGAAAACCTCCCTAAGGCACCTAAGGATGGAGGGTTGAAATTTCTCCCTATCACACAAGAGCACTCACTGATGCTCATCAAAGATACCCTAAAGGTCAACATTGGAACACCTGAGGATCCTAAGATAGTGTTGTTAGTAGCTTCCTTGATAGAAGAAGAAAAACCTAAGTTCCAAGCATTCTTCACACAGAGAAATGGTATTTTTCCTGATCATATGCTGGCATGCTTGGGTTGGACCATGAGCTAGTCTTACATCACTTATTGTTGAATCTAGATGCTAAACCAATAAAGCAAAAACTTCAGAAAATGAATCTACAAATCACCTTATTGGTCAAGATAGAACTAAAGAAACTCTTATATGCTAACTTCATCAGGTCAATTGATTATACGGAATGGATCTCCAATCTAGTACCTATCACAAAACCAAATGCTCAAATCTGCATATGTACTGACTTTAGGGATTTAAACAAGGCTTTCCAAAAAGATGACTTTCCTCTCCCCAACATCAACATGATCATGGATCTTATGACAGGATATGAGATGTTGTCCCTTATGGATGGTTTCTCCTACTATAATCAAATTAGTTTTTCTCTAGAAGACCAACATAAAACAACTTTCACTTGTCCATGGGGTACTTATTGCTGAAATGTCATGCCCTTTGGTTTGAAAAATGTAGGAGCTACATATTAGTAGGAAATGACTACAATATTTCATGACCTAATGCATACACTAATGGAGGATCATATTGATGATCTCCTGGGAAAGTCCTTAACCAGAGACAATCACCTAAAGGTTTTAGACAAGATCTTTCAGCCACTAGAAGAGTACAAGGTCTGTCTCAACCCGAAGAAGTGTGTCTTTGGGCTAAATTCCAAAACATTATTGAGATACATCATCTCCCAGCGAGGGATAGAAGTTGATCCCGCCAAGGTAAAATCCATCATAGAAATTCCTCCCCCAAAGAACATCAGTTAATTAAGGTCTTTATAAGGGAGACTACAATCTATAGGAGATTCATTACTCAACTTGATGACAAATGCCATCAGTTTCAGTACCTGTTACATAAAGGGATCCCTTTCATATGGACCGACTAATACTAGTAAGCCTTTCAATAGATAAAAGAGTATCTCCTAACACTGCCAGTCTTGATGCCACCAATAGATGGAAAGAACCTCATATTATATGTATCCACAACCACAACAACACTGGGGGCACTACTTGCTCAAAATGACCACAAGGAAAAGGAAAGAGAAATCTACTATATTGGTAGGACCTTGGTGGGGTATGAACTCAACTACACTCATATTGAACGTTTTTGCCTTGTAGTGGTATTTGCAACATAGAAATTAAGAAATTACATGTTGAAACACCAAACAAGGCTAGTATAAAAAATTGATCCACTCAAGTATCTTTTCTATAGAGCAGCGTTAACAGGGTGATTAGAAAAATGGGTCATGGTCGTTAGTGAATACAACATCCAATATATCGAGTGTAAGGAAATCAAGGAATGGGTAATAGTAGATCAACTCATAGACACACCAACACAAGCAGAACATCCCCCGATTGCTGATTTTCTGGATGAGTCACTTTTCACTCTTGAGACAGGTGATGTATGGAAGATGTACTTTGATGGCTCCTATACCAATCATGGATTAGGTGCTAGAATACTGTTCGTCACCCAATAAGGTGACATGATACCTAAATCATTGAGAATTGCATTCCATTGTATGAAAAACATAGTAGAATGTGATGCCCTATTAATGGGATTATGTATGGTGGTCAGGTGGAAGATCAAAAAGATACAAGTCTTTGGAGATTCACAGTTAGTCATCAATCACATTAATGATGACTATGATATGAAGGACAAGAAATTGACTCCCTATAAGAAAATGGTTGATAGCTTTAAGATTTACTTTGTTAAAGTCACCTTTTTTTAGATACACTGCATACAAAACAAAGTAGCACACGCCATGGAAACCATCAGATTGCTCTTGGAAATACCTAACAAAGTGTCACTGATTGCAATTGCAAAAGCTTACAAAAAATTGGAAAACATGTACGATCACGGGGGAGCATCCGATTAGTTAATAAGGGAAATCTTGCATCACCCAAAAATAGTTAAATTTCAAGTTCCTCAGTTTTTATATGTTTTTACATTTTTGGATACCCTTTTCATCATAATGAAATTCCCAATTTATGGTTTTTATTTTCTATTCCTGGATTGAAAGATATTGCAATTTTAGTTTCCCAGATTTGCACCTAAAAATCTTTCTAGTTAGATTTGAGGCACTTAGAGTTCCCGGATCGGCCCTGAAACTTGTGGAAATCAGCATAGCAAATTTTGAGCATGTTATTGACTTTGAGACCTTTCCAACGGTTCAAACGGTTCATGAATCGGAGTCCCAGATCAAAAGTTATGGCCCCGAGAAGTTGGCACACTATCTAGAAGATACAATTGCAAATGTTCTTTTGAAATTTGAACTTCATGTTGTAATTTTTCAGCGCCAAACTACTTAAACTCAAATTTTAATGTTGTTTTGACTCCAAACTAAAGAGGAGCTCTATTTATGGGTGGGTTTCTAATTTTTGGGTAACTTTTTTGGGGACAAGCTCGCATATTGCGAAAGGGTGATTCTGTAGCTTTCTGTAACTTGCATGTGTTGTAGAACTTGGGGATTTGAGATCCTCTACATGTAAGAAGCTCCATTTCTGAATAATAAAATTATTCTCTTGTTTGTGGGTTATTTTCTAAGTCTCAGGCTATGCCCTCATC